>NQII01000128.1:809084-828001 GCA_002778355.1 Clitarchus hookeri | reverse complement strand
TATATATATATACACACACACACACACACACACACACAGCATTACAACGTTATTAGTTTTCGCAAAGAAACGAAACGCTGGCACGTATGAAAACTACTTTCGCTCCGTGCTTTCGCCCACTTTCGCTTTGTGCTTCGAAAGGGCCTCTCGACACTCGGGCGATATTTTCTTGGAGTTTAGTTCCTAATCAGGGCGCTGCCCTTTGAACATAGGGTCAGGGAGGAAAAAGCTTGAGAGGTCGAGTGGCGCACGTGTGAGTTCGTGAGCGTACGTGTATGTAGAGCTAGAGGGAGGGAGAGAGAGAAACGATGTGCTGGCGCCGCGTGTATCGGGGACGTGTACAGCTAATCTGGAGCAGATGCGATAAGATGAGAGCCGCAGCATCCCACAGGATGCATTGTGTGCTCGGAATAATGCCGCTCGCACGCCACAAGTGCCTGCCTGCCTTCGCCTCGCGGCCCTTCAGACCTGCCGTGCTCCGCTGAATCTCTGCCACCCCTTTCCATCCTCCCCTCCACCCCCCCTTCCCCTCTCGCACTCTTGCCCTTTCTCCCACGTGTTATGCCTGCTCGTGAGCAAAAACAGCCCCTGCCACAGAGCGCCAACACGACTCAAAGTTCCGTCCTCGACCTCCTCTTGAACGGCCGTTCACCTACACGGTTAAAAACTTTTTTTCTCCGTCCTTTCACGAAAAAGAACTTGGGAACTTAGTTAAGGAAATATTTCCATGAGGTACTACATAGAATAAGTAAGTGAAGAGATTTGGGCCGCTCTTAACATAGAGGTCTTGAGAGCCGATGAGGATGAAGTGAGGTGAGTATGGAGCAGCGCCAGAATGCAAGGACGGGAGAAACGGGAGATCCCCAAGAAAACTTGCCGTCCAGCACGATTCCCACACGCAAAAATCTGGGAGCGACCCCGCCGGAAATCGAACCCGGTTCACCTCGGTGGGAGGCGAGCAGGCTAACCACTGTACCACCACGGCCCTTAATACTGCAGGGAAAATTTCGCGAAAATTAAATTTTGTTCTGAACCGAGAATTTTAACATTTATTAACAGGGTATTTAAAATTATATATAATCCACTGTCTTTACCTGCCACGGCCTATTTCATGTGTGCTAGTAAAAATTCTAAAAACATCTACTTGGAAACAACCACAATCCAATTGAGGCCACGTACAACCCGAAAAGCCACCGGGGACATCCGTAAATGAAGGAATTCGCCAGTATTAGCTACACTAAAAAAATTGTGTGCACGCTTACGCACCAGATTTGTACCCAATGATGAAGGGTGGGGAGCGGGATATGAAACACCATACCCCTTCCATTTCTTTCAAATATCGTTAAACTAAAGGAAAAAAAAATTCATAATGGGGGGGGGGGGATAATTTATTTGTAAAATACCATCTCTAATTCCAATCGTTTCGCTATACTGAACTTGAAAAATGACACTGGGTACACAATTAAATTAGGCTACAAAAATTAACAGCGTTACTAATTCTTATCAAACGGGCCTAATTTTTTTGTCCAGTAAATTTATTTGTGCCATGAGGATTGCGAAGTGAGTGTATTAGGCCTAAAATCTATTCGTGGTATCGTCGCACTTTGTTAAATAAAATCTTTGAAAAATCACCTAATTTATGACAAGTTGGGCTGTTTCCTAAATACATATTTCATGTTTCGCAAGCGTTATATACTTCTGTTAACGTTAAAGGAGTTCATTCTTGGATGAAATGAACTTTCACTTATATTTTATTTATAAATTGTAATATTTCATTAATAATTAATATGAATAAAAACAGAGAGAAAATAGCTGAGCTAGAAATGTTTAATAATAAATAGATCTCATGCAAAATGTTATTATTAAAGTAAGTGCGCGCGAATGCTACGTGCATTGTCCCTTTGGTGTAATGCTCTATACTTGTTAGGCTTTGTTTGCATGAGACGGAGGAATAATCTGAAAGTAGAACCTTGCCAGGGCTTCAGAAAAGTTGGAAGTATCCATGACTGGGCCATGGCATATTGTCGCTGTCCAATTAGGCAAGAAAAGTAAGTTTCAAACTTGCCTATCACATGTGTGCCTATGGCGGCCGCCGTACGTTTAGCTCATGATAACTCTTGATTTAAATATAGGCAAATAACTTAAAGCGCATTTTATAACAGTAACGATCAAGTATAATGACATTTAACGATAGTGTACTCTTTTAGTAGAATGTTCTTTCTTTGTGAACTTTTTGGATTTCCGCTACAGGTGACAATTTCATCTTATCGTGTGACTGCATAGGTAAGGATATGCATAAAAATCCAGACTGAGTTCTTTTCAAGTATTGTGTATATATATAGAATGTGTCCGTTTGTTCGGACGCATATAACTCCAGAAAAAATCAACCAATTTTCATTCTGTTTTTTATAAACCTTCATTTCGTTCCCACGAGTGTTTGTACACCTTTATTTTTATCTGTATTACCTGCAAAGGTACTAAAATCTGCAAAAAGCTCATTTTTACCACGCTTTCGCGTTAGGAAGCACCTTTGTTGACAGCTGTCTGTTTGAACATTTCAGTTTGTTGTTGTCAATGTTTTTTTTTACATGTATATACTTATATATACATATACTTCTTTCAATTAATTTCACATAAATTAATAGAACCAAAATCTTTTATGCCGCAGCAACGCGTGTCCGGGTAAGCTAGTGAAAAATAAAATAAACATGCGCTTGAAAATCGCGTGATGACTTGCCAAAATTACGTCACTTTTTACGGTTGGGCTCGGTCCGTAGTCGACCGCCAACCATGAAGACGGAAATGATATTGTATCCTCGGTAAGGAAAAGTGACAGAAAGCACTGGTAGGAGAAACGGAAACACCACAAGCCCTACCTGCTAAAATGAGTGTTCGTTATATTTTCTTCACGCGAAAATCCGGACCCGGATCCGCCGGGAATCGAACCCACTTTGCATTGGAAGAAATCCGATATTCACTCGCTCGTCGGGGACGTTGTGATGATTTGGTGAATTCGTAGTCTGCACGCTAGCATGGTCTAATTAGTTAATATACTGTGGAGCGCTTGGTATTATCGAAGATATGTAGATGAGAGAATATAATTAGAGCATAGACGACAAAAGAAGAAAGTATCAGACTACCGTAAACTGCTCGTAGTTAACTAAAAAAAAATTCCTACGCTTAAAGCATATCTTAAAGTAAACCCTGAAGGGCACTTATTCAGTGAAGGTGGCAGTGAATTACTACACTTTGTTGTACGTCTTACTGAGAGCGCAATTTATAAATTGGTGGCCAGCGAAATGGGTTAATTTTGATTTACAAGCATAAGAGGAAGGATTGGCACAACAGTATACACGAAGATATTCCTAACGATTTCACGATGTTATTTTATGGATTAATTAGGTCCGGCGGAAGGTGACACACACACACACACACACACACACACACACACACACACACACCTGAAAACGAAGGTATTGTTGGAAGTATGGTCACAGGCCGGCGAGATGGCTAACTGGTCACCAAGGCTACAGCTAAGTTTAAATCGGATGAGTGATAGTTGTTACTTCAACCTAATTTCTGCAAACAAACTTTCACAAACTCATTTGTAAACATAGTTTCATGTTGTTTGGCTGAAATTTGACGGAGAGCTTCCGTCCACGGCACTGACCTAAAGTTTTAAGCGTACATATGCTCATCATCTTTCAGTGTGTAGAACTAGTCTCACAGCGAGAACGCAATATTTAATTACGAAATAATAAACACCCTCGTAACAGCTCAGCAATTTATATGTGCGTGTATACGAGTATGTATATATATGAGCATATATATGCCCTATTTATAACTCAAAGTATGTATGAGTGTATATGTATGTATGTACGTATGTATGTAGCCTACGTACGTACACTCTAAACATGAACCAATGAGAATTTTACTGTTTAAAACAGCTAACAGCACCTGACTTATTCAACAGTTATTTCAGTCAGTTTAACTGACGAATTATTGAAAAAAAAATGTAATTTTCTCTTGACTTCTGATTTAGTGAAATTTTCCACTGATTCATCAACCATATTATTCGCTGTTTTTAGTAATTTGTTTTTTGACTAATGGATTAGTTAAACAAGGTGTATCAAATGAAATAGCACATAAACTAATAAAACCAATAAAATAATTTTTTTTAAATGTGGGTTTTATCTTGTATAGTACCATTTTACGAGGTAACATAAACATCCAGTCTTTCATTTCGTTTTCAGGTAAACGTCACAGCGCTTGGCGTGAACGTTTAAAATGCGTTACATGTGAAGTGAGTGCATTCAAACGTTATATTTGTTTTAACAATCCTAATGTCACCAATTAAACTAAACACGAAAATAAAGGACATGCAATTAAACCTACACAATTTCGACAATGTCATGTATGTAATACATGTATTTTCCCCCCTACAATCAACGTTGGCTTGGTGACTCGATTGGTAAGATAACAGATTAGAAGCGGCATGCTGTGGATTAAAATCATTGCGCTGTAAATTTTTAAAATTTTTTTTAATGACGTTGAATTGCACAATATAAACAGTGACTATAGGAAATATGTTAATTTCTCGTAAAGATTTGGCTAAAAGCAACCAAAGCAATATTTAATTCGGCACACGCAGTTGGCTGCTATTTATTCAATCACTGAAATAGTTTCACCGAAACAACCAGTGGTTTTCCACCGATTCCAATTTTCAATAATTCTAGCCGTTGAATTTCACTACGAATCTGTGCTTTTCCACTGATTCGAATTTAGAGTGTATGTGTGTACGTACATAGGCACGCACGTATATATGTACGTATGTTTGTTTTTTCTCTATACATTTCTACACCGTTTGATGGATTCAACCAAATTAGGCAGGAATGTCCTTCAGTAGCTAACTTATACTACTTTGTAGGGCAATATTGACTTGGCTCTCCGTTAGGTCGGAAATTCCTAAAACGAATTATTTTATCTCGGGGCCCTCATCAGGCCCAAAACCTCTAAAATGTGGTCGTGTATCTCTCAATGTCCTCTTATAACCGGGCAACGCCGGGTAGTTCTGCTTCACAGTAAACATTTTTTATACGTTTCACAAACAAATTATTGGGAAATTAGTTGTTTAATATTTTTTTGCCACACTAAAGGTGAAATATCGTATCTTTACAACGCACTGTTTTATGAAATATACCAAAATTTTATGTTTCCCCATGTATGAGGTGTGTTCAAAAAATAAGGTGACCTGTTATTTTGTGACTTTGTCTCGATAAATATTTATGTATTCATCAATATCCATTTCGTCCCCTTCAAAGTAATCCCTCTCAGATAATACACTTGTGCCAGCGCTTTTTGCCAATCCTCGAAGCACTTATGATATGCGCATTTTGGTATAGCATTGAAGTCTCCCAGGTCTTTATCGCCTCAATCATGGCAAACCTCCGTCCTTTCATGGGTCTCTTCAGTTTTGAGAACAGGAACAAGTCGCAGGGGGCCACGTCCGGTGAATACAGAGGCTGAGGCATGATTACGGTGTTGTTAATACAGATTCTTTGATCCATTGTTTGCGACAGCAAAAAAATTGCCAAGCACACCAAAACACGTCTAGCCTTTATATCTGTCACAAACAAACAATGGGAAATGGCTGATAATGCCAACATATGTTGGGGAAATGTGTACCAACATAACAATAAAAACAATCGATAATCGAATGTACGAAGCCCTCGAAATTTGCAAAGTCACCTTATTTGTGTTACCGAAATAATCTTGGTAAATACTTATTGAGTAATTGTTTGTAAAAAAAAATTGCAACGTAGTTGTTTATAAAGCGGTCGCAGATAACACTTCTTAACGAAAAGCCTACGACTGCTGTAAAGCTATTCTCGTAAAATAACAATGGAATGTGTGTGTGTGTATTGCGTGCGAGGACCGACCTAACATCGCATTGAAGCAATAAACTCTCCGGTGTTTCAGTAGACGCACAGTTTAAACTTTGCACTTGTTACAAACATTTTTTTTGGTAACTAGCTGCCAAATATTACTTTGTAACACTACAGTTTAAATACTGTGTAGTTACAAAACATTATTTCTGAAAACATGCTGTTTATGCAGCTCAATGTTTACAATAAACCTGAAGTCTGCGACACTCGCTTGTAAAAATTCAACATTAGTGTCACCCATCCAACACTAAGGTTTTGCGAACTGCTCAGTGGCACTAATTACAGGATGCACTACACTATGCAGTGGTGGGCATCCGAACTTCTGAGACAGCAGCCGACCACACGTTAACAATCATTCTTAATAGTCTGACAAGTAATTGGGTCAAGTGCTTCGAGTAGTAGATTGGCAAAGCGCGTCACGGGTCGTTTGAGAATATCACGTGTTTCATTTCAAGGTTCGCTGCTCCCCCTCCACGTCTGAATAACGCATCACGTGATCGAACATTAAAACTCAAGTTGAAGATCTAGAAATGCTTCCGTTGATTTTCCTGAGCAATTCATGCTACTAAAGCTAGCTGAAAAAAAAAACAGTCGCTAAAATTGAGGTTCGACTTCACCTCTTATATATACATTCTTCATTTTCGAGTCATAATTTCCGTTCCAGAGCAATTATTTAAAATGTCTAATTATAGAGGATTTAAATTTTACAAGCTGTTCAAAATTGTTGTACACTATTTTGCTACATGTTGTTTGGTATTAGTGGTAAAAAGGCACGAACATATTTATATTTTAAAGTATATGCCTATATTATACTATTTGTGACAAAAGCTGACACTGATAAGTCGGATTTCATGTCTGTCTTGTAGAGTATGACGTATGGCTAAACTTATACATTGGCATTTTTCAACATTTCACTTCACAACAACTTAAATCAGCAGGGAAGGAAATAATCCGGGGCAGCGTGCGACAGCGAGTATTAGAAACAACGGGGATTTGGTTATTTGCTCTTAGGAACTGTACTTTTAAGCTGGTCCAGTGATTCCAGTGTATGAAATGCAGTCCGCGGAAAAATTCACCATTTGGCGAATAAAGATAATGCACTGCAAACCAAAAGTAAATCACTGTTGAATCGATTCAGTTCTGTCACAGTTATAATCGGAGTAATTTCAACGACTACAGTAGAACCATTTTCACTGGTTCTTTGCAGTAAAATTTCATTGGCATGGAGGGAGCAACAACCATTATTTATATTTAAGTGTGTGTGTGTGTGCGTGTGTGTGTGTGTGTGTGTGTATGGCGCGTTACTGAAATGGTAGCAGTGGAGCAGTGAGTTTTGCTATTGATCAGTACAAATTGCGGATATTTCAGAGACTATGACTAACATTTACAAAAACATACTGCTAAAAATCTATCTAATATGACTAAGAACAAAATGGAAAATGGCTCCTACAACGAATGATTATTGACATGAAAGAATCCTTCTGATTTATTTTCAATTCATTCATATTAACCGGGAATTTTGCAGCCTTCAGGCACAGTTTCACAGACATTTTCACACTTATCTTTCATTCCGTAACAGCTTTGAGCATACTGACCAGGTTTTCTGTGAATATAATTGTACTAAGTGAAATTTATGGTTAATGTTTAAGGTTTAGTGACTGAGTTAGACGTTTTTCTTATTTTGCTGCATGAAGTGAACGAAATCATATATCATATAAACTGAAAAAAGTGGCAACTATAAAATAATTCGTGGTAATTCATATTGCCAATGTTTTGCTTTGCGGTGTACACAATATCATTTACTTTAAAACATTGAATAGCTGCGTGATCAATGTAAAATAAATTTTTGCTTGCTACAAAAAAAACCATTGGTAGGCTGACTTTCCCGTATTTTTTTTCAGTATTACCAAATAAGGAAACGTAGTTATTTATAAAAATAAATCAATATCTTAAATTTTTTTGTACCCTGCATAGTGGATATCTTCGTGATTTGCGGTAGGGTGTATAAGGCTCAACGACAAATTAAACACACAACCGCCAAGAAGAAAATAATCATATCGACTTGGCGTTTAGGCCAGCAAAGACAGAGAGAGAGATATTTACCACAGGTGTGCAACTAACTTTAACATTGTAAATTGAGCAAGTGACACGTGAAAACCTTGAAGTAATTGGCAACTGCGCACCGCATCGTCCTATTCCCACCACTACCACAGAAGCATCGCACAAGATACTTGTATAAGTGGCTAATTAAAATCTTTTTATATCAAACTGTGGATACAGTCCTTAGGTACTAAAATATGTAATACAATTACCACCGTTCCAAAGACAGCAGAAAGTAATTTTCTGTTATTGGTATCCAAAACTGATTCATGGCTGGTATTATTACGGCTTAAGATAAATGTCGCTCAGTAATATAATCAAGTAGCTGTCATAATTAATTTGCTTATATTATTTTTGACGTGACAACGTCTTAAATTAGGTTGGGCTGGGAGTCACNTATTAAAAAAAATTACTTTTTTTAAGTATTAAAAGTTGGAGCACAAAAAGTGAACACAAGTTCATGCCTTATTGTAACGTGCTACTATAACCAATGTTAGGTGCACTTACAAAATTTGATAAGTGCTTACTTTTCGAGCCAGTAAATAGTGGATATCACTGCACGCCAAAGCGATGAATAAAATATTATCTTGAGTTCTAAGTAAAGAAGCATACTTTCATACTTTTCACAATATACTTACAGAAAACTATAGCTACAGGTAGCTGTTTCCTCAGATCTTTCATGAATGCATGAGAGCAACGATCGACGTTCCGTGAAAAAATATGACAGTGCTAGTAGTTCGTAAAAGTGTCCGTCATTAAATTTGCCCATGCGGCGAACTTAAAAAAAGAGTTACGTGGCTCCTAAGAAAAATACACGAGAGAGAGCTCAAGCAAAGCGAGGCAATATTTTGTTTCAAATTCTACATGTACAGTTTTCTGCCGACATTATTCATTTATTTGTATTTCGGTGTCTGTCGGGTCTCATTATGATGTAGATACCTGTAAATAAGTGAGAGTTTAATGACGCGCACACTTCATTAATCCTGTAAACGATGGGATGACGTGGTAATTTCAACTCTTTAAGGTCCACTTAATGGCCTCGCCTACTGTGAGCTATTTTGCTCGTTTAAGGCAAAGAAAGAAGTGCGCATTGAAGACTCGGTCTCATAGCACTCATAGGATGGAAAAATATGCTCGTTTTGCTGCACTCATAGCGCAGCCTAGAATCATCAGAATGCATCAAATTTTTTTTTACAGCCAGAACCCCTTGTTTATATTCCCAACTCTGTAGAATTTTTTACTTAATTAATTATAAAACATTGATAAAACGTTTTAATTTTTTTAATTTTTCAATCAACAAAAAACAATAGTCGCCATGACTTCTGAATCAGACCTCGTATATACGTATGTATTTATGTATATNATTATTATATTTTTTAATAGCCGACAAGGAAATTGTATTACGATTTTGAATATATATATATATATATATACACACACATTCGTGTACATTCGAATGACAGTTTGCTAACAAACGGTCACGCAAATAATTATATTTAGTTGGGACGTTTTCCTGAGTGCGCGCGAGGGCTGTTCTCCCACCACCAGCATATCCTTTCCCCCTACGGCCGGGCACGAGCTGGTCACGCACCACGAGCCCACCTCCCTTTTTATCCTGATTCTCCTCCCCCCAAGATAAGGAAATGCAGGACGCTGTCGGGTAGAATGAACTCGGCTTCTCGCGCGTCGTCCCCAGCTATTACAGACAATAAATAACCAAATCCCTCAGCAGCNCGGCTTCTCGCGCGTCGTCCCCAGCTATTACAGACAATAAATAACCAAATCCCTCAGCAGCATTATACTCTGCTTTGTAAACCTCAACGTTATTTTTATGATGTGCTCATAAGGATATCTCACGATGGACTTATCCAAGTTTTTACGATTAAAAGAAAAACATATACTATGGGCTTATAAAGGTTGGTTGGCGAAAGGTAAAAATAATTTGGAACTTTCTGCAAGATGAAAGAAAAGCCGGGTAAGCGTTAACGAATTTTTTATTACATTTCTCTTCCCTGAAGAATTCTGATAACATTTATCTTCCCTGGAGAATTTATATTACATTTATATTCCCTGATATAGTAGGACTTGGAGTAAATTTTTTATTAATATGACTAATGGGGATCTGTTAGCCCAGGAAGGAAGACATTGGATTACTTACATTACTTACAATATGCAATGTTTCAAGAATAATCTAATTTAATCCAGAGTAAAATCCTCTACATTTAAGAAAGCTGAAAAAAAGGAAGGGGGGGTTAAACCATTGTAGCTCCCATCCCTATGTTTTACCCTCATTCCCACGAATGGTACTGCAAGGTGTGGTAATGTTATGTTCTGTGTAAAGTATAAGAATAAAACATTTAAAACGTCAAACCGTCAAGTTGCAGATATTTCTTATACTATAGTATTGTAAATTGAAATAAGTATGGACACAGAGCCGCATTCGGGTTCTTATTCCGATGTCGACTCGATTAAAAACTGAATAATGAGCCTGGCTTGTACTAGTGTGTTTTGACAATTATACATTTCTGCTGTCGCCTTTTAACTGGCTAGTTAACATGATTTTGATAATTAGGGCTAGGTTTCGTAACACACATAGCATGGAAAAAAATATGTGATTTGCGATCTCGTACACGTACGATACGTACCCGTTCACATGAGTGTATACAGTTTGTACGAGAATGTATCAATTAAGAGGTGTTTTCAAGCAGCCATATTTGTCTTTGATCCTTGCTGGACATTCCTGCATCCATACCCCATGTGGTGTCACCTTTGAAGCGTTCTTGACGTACACTTTCAAATGTACGTAGTACATTTCCTGCGTTGGGTCATTTTCGGGAGATAAACAATAGTCGCCATGACTTCTGAATCAGACCTCGTATATACGTATGTATTTATGTATATGTGTATATACATACANAAACAATAGTCGCCATGACTTCTGAATCAGACCTCGTATATACGTATGTATTTATGTATATGTGTATATACATACATACATACACACGCACATATACAGTAAGTACTGGTGGAGGACTTTTCAACTAGAAGAAACTATGTTGACCATGTATATTTCTTGTTCTTGTATGACATCAAATACTTCCAAGGAGTATCACGACAGTCTCGAACAAAAGAGGGAAATAGGTGCACAATCTGAAATGGAGTTAGATGTGAAAGAAGAAATTGAAGAAGTTAACAAACGCGGTCATTTATCAAGTGGTGGCGCTCCATCATTGACAGTGGTAGCTGATGTTGCTTGGGGAAAGATATCTTACAGAACCAACTACCGTTCTCTCTCCGGTGTGGTAATTACTTCTTCTGTTACTACTGTATATTCTTGCTAATCACTTTTTAATGACACATATTCTAGCAACAATTTTTATATTCATGTTTTTATATGTACAAAAATAACTACGATTTTTGCAATCTCTTGGTTATGTTTGTCACCCCTTTTCCCTTTGGAATTTCCAGAAGGAGCACTGCGAGGCCAACTGACAGCCCTTAGCGTTGGTTTTACTTACTGCCCGAATAAAGTGTCTAGCGTACACCGATAAATTAACTACTGTTTATTAAACAACTTTGTCTTTTATGATGTATTGTTTGTTTCCTCCAGATTGTCCCCACATTTTATAAGATATCAACAAGTGTAACAGTACTAATTAAATAAATGTCATGAGTGATTTTAAATTATTCTGTTTGTATTTCATGTAATTGTGTTTTTTTTGTCGGTAATAATTAGCAGTGCGCATTGATATTTCGTTAGTTTATCACGCCATATTAGAATAAATCTTAAAAACGTTTTGATAAAACAAGGGCGTGAAGGTGAACTTTGTAATTAATGCCTACGTGCATGTATGTGTTAATGTAGACGTGTGTCTAGATACATGTGTCTGTGGCGCAATATTTGTTTGCGTGTTATTTCCCTCCGATAAGTTTTTTTTATATATATGGAACCCTTAAATAAAAAAATTTTGACCATCAAATTTTACAAAATTGTGAAAATCATTATTTCTTGGTTGATTTGGATTATGCATTTTCTTCTAGGGCCGTGCCTCAATTTAAATAGTACTTTTAATGAGTAGTCTCTAGAGAGAATGCTTTTTCACATTATTAGAGTATTCTTTAGTACTCCGCCGAATTGATACTATGTATTATTTTTCTTGTAAGCAAACAAGGCACATGATGAGACACGCGTCGAAAATGTTAGTATATTATTGAAAAAATACTCATGTCGTGGGATACGACAAAACGGAAGTGTTCATTCATTTCCCGAAGTCTTGTTTCAAACTTCATACATTCACAAATAGACGAAAACTACACCCAGCCATATGATATTGTGGAGCTTAAATGCGTATAATTCATTGTAGCTAAAATCCATTAACGTGATGGCTATAAAAATGATACTTCAGTTCAAATACATATTCGCATTTAAATATCACTTTTTTATATTATTAGCATCTGCTGTTTGGAATAACCTCAACATCCAAGACTAAACAACATTGCGGTTGCCAAAGAGTACGAGAGAAAGCACCAATGAGAGCATAACTTCGTGCTCTTGCGTGTTTGCTCTCTCTTACTCTCTCATTCTGTCTCTCACAAACTGAAAAGGTCACAGTTGTTTCTTTCTGATGTAATCTGCGAAAACAAGAGCACGATAGAGAGCTCTGTGGTCGAATTGAGACATGCCGTAGTGTCATCCACGGCATGTAATTCTAAATGGATTTATCTCTCTTTACTTTGGAATTTATCTGTATTAAATTACTAGCGCGTGATGAATTTTTATTATGATTTCTAATTAATTTTGTTTGCCTTATATTTTAAGTAAAACAATTAGATTATCGTAAAATGTTTATGCAACAGTAAATAAAGGCAACATATATGACTAATTGCGTTATAATTTATGTAACACAACACAATGTTTGTTGCCATAGTTTTCTAAAATTATGTTATTGAATTCCAAACTTTCATCAAGTAATAATGAAGAAAAGTATAACCTAATAGTTGAAACTGTCCAAGTATATGATCCCCCCCCCCCNAACAGATTTTATGCTTTCGAGTTTGCAATTATTTGGCAAAGAAATTTCACCACAATTTTTGGTAGCAACCCAAATTGTACTAATGACTCAATTTCTCCTTGTAGGAGGCTATACTGAGATATTAAACAAGGAAGGTTTTGTCCATCGGAGTTCAAACAAATTTCGTGCGATTTGTAGCAGAGCGGGATCAAAAGGAATGACACCAACAAGACCACATTTGCAGCAAAAATTGGAACCAAAGCTCGACGAGTATGGAGGCAGCAATCACTGTGAAAGGATTTACGTCCAGTGAGGTAATGCATGGTGTGAAATATGCAAAGTTAGTAGCGGATCGCGACAGTGGCGTATACAAGAAGATACAATATTGCTAAACCATTCAATGACGTCACTGTGGAAGAAATAGAGTGCCGAAAGAACTTACTACGGAATTACGGAAATAAACGTAGAGATGTTAAAACCAGCAGTCGCGGACGTTACCCAGTTGCACTCCAAAAAATCTTCGGGGATAATGTTCTGAAGCCGAGAATAACAGTTACGAAGGCGGTGAAATACAGAAACGCTCAAGAATCGCAGTGGAATGAAAAATAAGAACTAAGGAAATATATTTTAAATGACTTCAAAATGTCTTTGGAGATCATGACACGTGAGTATTTTTGCACAGGAAAAAGTAAGCCAAACGAAATAAATTTAATTCCTGAACTCATTCAAACAGGTTTGATGAAAAAATTGCAAGCTGCTGTGAGATATCTAAGTCAGAACAGCGAGAGTCTCTTGCAAGATGTCGATAACAACGCTGCTGAGCAGTACAACATTATTGTTGCAAAGTTCGTTGGAGAGAAAAGGATTAATTTTCTCTTTCCAACAGTTACAAGCTCAGATGTACTGCAGGAGTTGTACAGCACAACACATGTGTCGCACAACATGCTTTACACAAATACACTCATGACAAATGTCCCGAGATATTCTGCAAGAGAGTTCAGCTGTTGAGCGATAGGAAAGTTACGGCAACAAAGAAAAAAACCAGCAAAGCACCCTATTTACTAGGAAAATCAAGGATCAGGATTACGGACTGCGTGCCCAACGACCGACATGTCTGCTGAAGACTACGAAAGAGAGAAGCAAGAATTTTTGCATAGTTCAGAAAAAACAAGTGAAGAACAAAGGTCACTGGAACATCTAACTGCTCTTCAGCGACACAGTGGAGAATAGAAAGAGCAGAGAAGAAAACTTTTGACAGCTTCATATTTTGGAACTGTCCGCAAAAGGAAACCTAGTACAGGATGCAAAAATTTAGTGGGAAGAAAAAAAAAAATTTTTGATAGGAATATGGTAGTGCCATCACTAAATTATGGTCGAATTCATGAGGAAGATGCCATTAGGTTGAGTTGAGTTGAGAGATTTGGGCGGTTCTTAACAACGGGGTCTTGAGAGCAGATTAGGGTGAAGTGAGATGAGAATGGAGCAGCGCCGGAATCCAAGGGCGGGGGAGACGGGAGATCCCCGAGAAAACCCGTCGACCAGTGGCACCGTCCGGCACTATTCCCACTTGCAAAAATCCGGGTGTGGTCCAGCCGGAGATTGAACCCGGTTCGCCTTGGTGAGAGACGAGCAGTCTAATCGCTCAGCCACCGCAGCCCGTGATGTCATTAGGGAGTTAGAAAGAGGTCAGAATGTTAATGTATACCAATGCGGATTGTTCATTGACAAAGACAGTTCATTCTTGGGTGCTACTCCTTATGGCGTAGTTGGAAATGACACTATCGCAGAGGTTAAGTGTTCGTCATCTATTGCTGACATGGCACCTGAAGAACATTGGGAATGAAGAAACTTAGGTGTCTAGTAAGATCTGACAGTGGCATTGAGCTCAGCAAGAGAAGTTACGACTACTACCAGGTGCAGGGCCAGTTGCACATTGATGACAGGAAATATTTGTCTTTTTGCCATTTGGACAACTGAAGGAATTCTTGTGAAACGTGTGAAATGAGACGACGATTTCTTGTTCACAGAAATGGAACAGAAATTACGAAAGTTTTATTTAGACTGTCTTCTTCCCAAGTTAGTTGATCCCAGGCACACAAAATCAATGCCAATCAGAAATCCAAAACACATTTCAGATTCCAAGAATGCTCAGAAAATGGGAAAAAATGTCGGCGTTGATATTATCTTCGTTGCTGTCGTCGATAAACTGTGTTATTTGGATTAAATGTAGTCAGAGTTATTTCATTAATGAACTTTTAAATAAATTAATGAATTCCTGCAATTGCTTACCTTTTTACCGAAAAAATTATTACTTTGTTTAAAGTTTGATTTGCATGTATTAGGTGACTTGTAATATTTGTGTTCTATGTTTATGATTGTTTGTATAAGGCAACTTGTAGTAGGCCTAATCTGTGAATTATGTCTTTCTTAGTTTTTTTAAGTGATGTGCAGAAATATTGTGCTATGTTTTGGTTTGTTTGTGTGAGGTGACTTGTAGTTTATGTGTACAATGTTCCGGTTTATTTGTTGTAGGTGAATTGCAGTATTTGTGCACTATGTTTTGGTTTGTTTTATGGGAGCTGGATTAGAGATATACTGTTCTTAGCACTTGAAGTAATATTAACTTACCAGTACTCGACATCTCTTTAGTTGGTGTAGGTAGGTAGTCGTACTTGACATATCGCCGACAGTTATGTTATTCGAAATAGGTGTATGCAAGAAACCAACTCAGCGTACAGTTTTTTTTGGCAAACAAATATATCTTGTATGATTTTATGACAAATAAAACAAATAAAACAAAAAAAATATTAAAAAAAAAAAAATCTGTTAACTACAACGAAGTACTTTAAGTAAAATGTTTATAATGAGATTCAATAAAATATACTTCAAGAAAAAAAATTGTGAAATTTTTTTTCCTTTGGTGAAATAAACATTTTGACAACAATTGTAAAAACACCACAAATGCGTACCTGCAACAATACTGTACTTGCATAGCAAAATGTATGTCTTTTCTGCATAACCAATTCTATATGTATGTAGTCAATGGCTGTGCGCGTGTATAATGGTTACAATAAATATAATACCAATAGCTTAAACACACTTATGCGAATTTATAGATGCCCCAGCGAGAGAAGTTTAACTGAGAAGTTTTAAAAATTATTTTCATCGAAATATACTACGATGTGAAGGTGTGTAATTAAGGAACATAAAATCTAAATGAAAAACTTTTTTAAGGTATGTTTGATGTGATTGATTAACCTTACAGGACGGATCCAAGTACGGTACTCGGGGTGTCAATATTTACATATTCGAATGATTGATTTCATATTAATCATTGTAGGGAAGATGCTGGCCCATTTACACGTAATAAAACTCTATAAAGTGAACATTATTTTATTACGCTTTAATAATAGAAGTTAACAGTGTGGTTTTGTTGCAAAACGTTTAAAACTAAGTGTCAAGTTTAATACATTTTCCAGTGAATTAGTAAAGGTTTTATTTGCATACATTTTATTAATTGAGAGACACAGAAATTTCGCTGAATCATTTCAGGCCAAGTTGAATTTCAAACTCTTTTAATATGTTTTCGATTGTAATCGGAAGTTTACTGACACACCCTGGACAGCTCTGATCTAATAACAATCCAGTGATAATACCAGGACCGAATCCTATGTAACCAGGTATGTTAACAAAGTTGCATAGTGCACTACTTAATTAAATTAGACGTGTATTACCCGCCAGAACAGAATGATACGCAGATGGCACTACCTTACTGGCGCGAAGTAAGCGATAGTGTCGCCCGAGGCGAATAGTCGTCTTGAAACGCGAGGCATGGCCTGGCGTATCTTACCGTTGCCTTCTTGTAACCTGTGCGAGGACAGTTGACGTCTGCGAGTTTTCACCGCGGTGGGGGAGGGGCGCAGTCCAAAAATACCTGTTTCACGCCTTCGTGAGGGGGCGAGGGAGTGTACGAACCCCCCATGGCTGGCCTTGGGAGGGGGAAAGGAATGTGTTGCGAAGCCTGCTCGTCCTTCCACCCCTCCGAGCCAACGGTGCCTCTACTCCAATATCTGGCGAATAGGACCGAGTCTTAAGGCGACACTTGTACACTCTCGAATGACTTTTTTTTCCATACGAGCAAACAACTACTCGACTCTAGTACCGTATTTTCTGGTTTGTTGCAACCACGCAGTAGGAAGTTTCTCTACTGGTTGGAAAGAATTCTCAAAGTTGCCAAATATTTCCTTGTAACTCTACAGCTGAAATACTTTACATTTAAAACACGTTATTAAAAAAAAAAAAAAACTCTTTACGTAGCTTAATAGTTATAATAAATTTGAAGTATACAACACTTTCCGCAGTAAGGCGTTGTTAAATTTGCTCTAATTTAATTTTAGTGTCATTAAAAATTTTTTGGCAAGTAGTTTCCACAAAATTCCTTTTACAAACACAAAAAAAAATACAGTGCAACTACGAAACTTCACGCGGTGACCTTACCATACTACTACGTATTAATGAAGATTCATTAATAAATATTAAAGTATTTATTCCGGGATTTTCATTGTTGAATATTGCCCCGAAAACAGCCCTCCCAACCACCACAAGCCTAAAAAATGTAAACTTTAGAGGATGACTGCGGAGATAATACTAATTTAATACATGCAACATTCAATAACGTCTATTCGTAGACAAGACCCCTCGCCACACATTAAAATGTTCTGAAGGTTTGCAATGGGCGACAGCTATCTACAGCTCTGCACGACTCTTCAAGCCACGTGGGTAGACTACACTGCACATTTCCGAGCATATGAGTAAACATAAAATCCATTTTATATTCTGAGATCAAACGTTAAGTTGGTATGAAATAAATTAATGGCTGCTGTTGATAGCCAAACTTTGGCAAACCCCCTAAAAGGGACGCAACCCTCACAGCACGCTTGTCAGGTCAACTGTATACCTGTGAGTGGGTGTAAGCAACCAATATCTTAGGCGTGTTCAGGTATTTATTTCATTAGCGTCCAGGTAAAATACTTTACGCCAGGAGTGACGGCTGCTGTGCGATAACAGTAATCCTCTCTCTTAGATGATGCAAATCATTAATTTTCTCTGATGACTACCTCCAATGCCTATGTCACTAAAAATAAGAAGAGAAGGGGGAGGGAAAGAAGCAGAGTGGGGGAGGGGTCACGGTTAACTAACACTGTAAAAGCCCTATTTTGTTTCTGCATTGAGCCCACTTCGTATATGTCGTACCATCCAATTCAAAAAAGGAAATATCACCATGGATATAATAACTGGTATCCAAGGACCGACACAGTGGTACTGTGAATTTTTATAAATATAAACATATTGAGGTTGTGCTCTTTCTTATTCTAAAATAAAAACAATTTCAATGGACATCAATTTAAAAAATACGCTTTATTCTGACGTTACCACAGACAACTCTTTTCCCAATTCACTGATAACATTCCTGTCAATGTCCATGATAAACTGTTTGCAGTTACGCGGATGTTTTTTTTTTAAGATTGATTACAATGGTTTTCAATTATCCGCTGACCAGTTAAAAGTATCGTCTATTTACCCCCCGTCATTGTGCTTGAACATAACGGTCTCGTATCGTCTGGCTGTTCGACAGTAAATATTTTATTCATACGAAATGTGTTTACTTCCACTACCAATGAAGTACGCATAAAATAGATTTTCAGCGTTTTTGACGAGAATGACATTTGACACTGATACTTCACGACAGACAACATTTATAATTCGTCTGGAGGGATCCCAAAAATGATTTGATGTCATCGATACAATAGTTGGCACGTGAAATTTGTGTTGTAATTTTATTCAGCGATTAATATATATA
>NQII01000128.1:798852-809042 GCA_002778355.1 Clitarchus hookeri | reverse complement strand
ATATACATATATATGAAAAGCTTCGGTTAGTTTTAAAACTTCCCTTACAGTGCCCGTATTCCACACAGGTAACGATTTACTAAGATTCGTTCTCTTTCAAAATATTTTACATCCATCTGTTTAATGTTATTCATTAGACCACTAAGAAATGAGCTTATCATTAAAAGCGTGTCCTCCAAATGTACCGTGTGGCTGAAAGAAACGTCTCCATCACAAAATACAGACTGAGCGGGATAAACTGACATACACTATTCATTAGAATCGCTAATGCTAATGGCGCTCTTAAAGATGACCACGACCTCTAACACAACGGACCACTAACATACATTTGTCTGCACAACTGGCGAATTTTGTATGGACAAGTGAAGCAAAGACATAGGCAGAGTAAACTGCAGCAGTAAATAAAATGTTATTGTCTCTACTGGTGAATATACACGCTTCACTTCTAGCCTGTTGGAAACTGTGTATGTTTTCACTACAGAATTTCTTCAAGTGTTAAAAGTTTTACGGTAGGCTGTTCACGGTAAAGTGAGCACTTTGGAGACCCTAGTTACTTTTTCCTTTCAGCCATTTCGTATCCTTTAACTAACCTTTAAATAAATATTGTCATGTAAGTGTTTATATTCCACCGCACTCGGAACTTTACGTCTAAGGCTAAAATAAAATATATTTATTGACGATTATTCCAAATGAGAGGGCTTTCAAAAGTGCTCATTTTACCGTGAATAGCCTGTAGCAACGAATACGACGAAATGTTTTTCTTAACAGTTTGAAAACAACTATACTACGGAAATTCCTCGTTGTGGTAAAGGGGGATGCCAGAATTGCTGGTGGATAACAATTTGGCTGCCAGCACATTTTCGGTGTTTAATATTGCAGTTTGGCCCGACGGAATGATAAACGGCAGAAGGTTTGGTAGGTAGAGAATCCCGCTACACGTTCAAATTACCCTAAAAATGGAATTACCCTAAAAATGGCAAGAATACCCTCACTACGCGGGATCTGAAACCTCCGAACAGTATGCTTGCATCCTAACCACGTCACTGAAGTCGGCTAGATGTACAATGCTAGCACGTACTTCGCAACGGAAGATCATTCTCTCGAAAGGGTGTTAGCAGGAAAGTCCTATCACGCAAACCGTTCAGGGCACAGTTAAGTCCTGTCTGAACTCATAATGGACTGAGGAATAGCAGTTCTCATTTGTAAATATACCTAGAAATATACTCTAATTCCAGTGGCCATTGCGGACTGGCGTATAAATTCAGAACGGAAAACTCACTCAAGGGCTTGATTGCACTAAAAACCAAGCCACACAATAAGGACCAGTCGTCATATTGTATTTTTATTGCTCCCCACATCCAGGCGTTTGGAAGCCGTAAATAATTGTTGCACGGTCTTTGTAATGTGGCACGGAAGCTTAATAACTATTACCAGGTAAGACTTAATTAAATATTACGATTTAATGGACTGTTTGTTTGTGATTTAGGAAATCAGCCAAATATACGACCGACGTGGCCGTGGTTACTATGCATTCGCCTATTGGGTACACATTATTGCTTCTGAATGTTTACATTGGCTTCAAATACAAAAAAAAAAAGTCAATTTTACTTTTTTTACTTTGAGCATTGCCATGAGGAACCTAAAAGACATCCACTGATCGCATCACACACAATTATGTCACTTTATAGTCTGTTTGAATTAAACCTTTGAAAAAATCACCCCATGAATGACGTGCTTGGTTGTTTCCCAACCATGTGTCACAACCTTTCTATACTCATGTTAACACAAAATTCCCTATTTCTTATTAAATTTAACTGTTGCTTATATTTTATCTATACATTATAATATTCTACACTTATGTTTAATATAAATAAAAACATGGAGGAAATAGGCGTGTTGGTTGGTAATTCCTAGTAAGAAATAGTTATAATGCAAAATATTACGCTGAGTGCACAAGAATGCGGTGCGCTACTCCTTTGGCGTAATTTTATAGACTCGGTTAGCTTTGTTTGCACGAATCGGAGGAATATGGTGGAAGTAGAACTTTGGCATGGCTTTAGAAAAATTGTAAGTAACCGTGAATGGACTACAGCAACTTAGGCGTGAGCGCCATATAATACTACAAAAAACATGGAGCTAGTAAAAAAGACTCAAGGTGGTCTTCCTATTTGAGGAGGCTCAGTAGCGCGGGAGTGATAAGGGTGGCACTGCCACGCGCATCAAATTCGCCATCACCGCTATGCGCAAGGTTTTGAACTTGTGGGCAGTTTTTTTTCCCCGCTTTGTCAATGCCTTCGGGACTCTAACGGCGACTCTCGCCGTTATATTGATGGAAAGTCTGCATCGAGGTACAGCACAGGCTCTTATCGTAATATCACTCCTGTCACAGGTGTATGTTTTTAAAATACCGCAGCCTGAAAAAATAGTTCTCGAGGATGTTGGAGGGCTCCGAAATAGCATTTAAAGCATGCGTGATGCATTGAAAGTGCCATTACGTCGTCGTCTGCGGTACTTATTCTTTTCGCAGGTAAATATATATGACACATGTTTGTTAGTTTCGTCAAAAAACGCGTATCTCAAACATGCAGCCACACAGTTCACGTGCCAGATAGGCGACACGCATTATGGAGCTTAGATCCCGGTTCCAACCCTGGTCCCGGATCTTCGCACGTACGGAAACGCGGCAGACGTTGCTGCTGGTTGGTATGTTTTCTCGGGGTGACACGGGTTACCTCGCCACTGGATCCCGTCGCTCCTTCATCCTAGGGTTTCATACTATGGGGCGCTCCAGTAAGACAGCTAACTACGTGCCCTACATCAGAAACCTGTCGACTGTTGCTGTACTTGCCCTGGAGTGTTTTAATCAGAGCGTTCGGCAGCAGTTGGCCGGTGTTGCATGCGAAAATTCAATCTGCAGTGTACTCCAGAAAGGTGCTGCTACAATGGACCTATGATCCGCTGTGAGGTGGGTTGAGCCACGCTAACGCTATTACGTCTAGACGTCTATGTGCCATACACCCAAAAATTGCTAACTTAAGCTGAAGAATATGTGGTTCCCACAAAACCCAAGGTTTGTTTCGGTCCAGTTATGTCCGGTTTGTTACACTGAACGTAAAAAAAAAAAAAATAAAAAAAAAACAGAAACCCGGGACTTTTGTGTTACGAGGTCAACTCACGACTTTAACCAGGTTTGGAGAACTTCGGTCAGTCGGTCAACTGTTACACCATCTTCATTCACAAAAACACTGCAAACTGTAATCACGCAACCGACATAAGCTTTGGGTATCGACAAACGGCAACTACGACCGAATTAGAAGCACTGTTTTTATTGCTGTCGACACAATACCAAGTTACGGTTGTTGGATATTTTTCAAACAGTTATTTTTACAATAACGCTGGACAGTGGTCTGTCTATAGGCACTATAGGCCTATGTGATGCAATTTACATATAGTGAAGCTTTCAATTACATAGTTGTCGCATAATTATCTTTAACAGTTTTTTTATGGTGCAGAAATAATAAATCCCAAAAAACTAATTGAACTGAAACGTTGAAGGTTGAAAACCAATGTTTTTGGCTATACTAAGACGTGCCTGTAATCATTTTAAAAAAAAATATTTTTAAAATTCTTTTTCTCAACTTTCCAGATTCGTACGAAATTGAACTTAAATTTGCATGAATAAAAATGCTTAGTACATTTATGAATAAAATTCAACAATGGCATCTCATTATTTCCCACTTTAGTATTTCTGTCATCCTTGTTTAAGGTTAAAACTTTTTACGTTTAATTTATCTTACTACTACATTACAAAAACGTCAACATTGTGAGTTTGACAAATTATAGATGTGACGGCGATTTGCATACTTAACTCAGCGGTGATTGCGAGTAGGCCGTCATCTGGGTTGGCGTTCCGTCGGTGNTTGAAGGGGGTGGGGCAAGGGGGTGAGGGAAGTGAGCCAAAGGCGTGCTATAATCCTCCAAACTGTCACGCGACACATGTGTAATATGAACAGCTAGTTGTATTTCATATAACTACAAAATGTTGAACTAAATTTAGTTACGCTATTTTACAATTCAATTTGTTTTACGGGAATGGCCATTCCTAAAAATGGTTGCGATAAAGTTCGTTTAAGCCATTTCTGCATTTATACAATACACATCCATCATAAAAATATCTAGGAAACGTAATCTGTCGTTCGGAGATGGAACGTTTCTTAAAGGACTTTCTTGTCAGTTCCTATAAAACCAGTGTTTATGTATATACGTTGGTATCAGTAACTACGTGTTCTAGGGAGGATGAGTTTTCCTTCAGGGAAGGTAACAACGATTTATCTGCAAATAAGGTTGCCACATTTTACCTTTGTTCTGTTTGACAGGTTTACAAAGAAAATTATTAGTAAAAATTGCTTAAAAAAAAAAAAAAGAAGGATACTAGACATGTTTGAGTTGACAAAAACACAAGTAAGTGAATACATAATACAATAACAAGAACGAAGGCAAATTATTTTCGTCAGTTGAGACCCGTACTTTTGATCAACCCAGGTCTACCTCAGCAATTTCCACTGTATTGTTAAATACTATTGTTTCTCTTTTAAATATTATTTGTTAGGAATTCAGTTACAGAAGTACCAGGAAGTATACTTGAATTCTGTTCAAAATAGAGTACACATAGTTTTGCCTAAAACACCTAGTTTTGCCCAAAATTAGACCAAACTATTACAGGTCAAACTGTTTATGCAAAATTATAGGCACAATTACTTTAGGAAAATCGACTTTCTGGCAAGTGAGGGGCCAGAATATGAGGCTAAACTACTTCAGGCAAAATTACCATTAGGCAATATTACTTTTAGGCAAAATACTTTAGGCAAAACGACTTAAGGATAAATGATTTCACTCGCATTCGGGAGGACACGGGTTTGATTCCCAGTCCAGCCATCCTGATTTCGGTTTTCATGGTATCCCGAAACCACACCAGGCGAATGCTGAGATGGGTCCTTAACGAGGGCCATGGCCAATTCCTTCCCAGTCCTTCCCCCATCCCTCTTCTCTGAGAAACTTGCTCCGGAAATGTGTGTACCCCGCCATTGACATGAATGATTACAGCACCTACTATATTGTTCAAGTTAATGAGGCTGATGAGGCTTTAACTGTAGTAAATTTGAGAGCTGGTTTTCGACTATCTCAGGTGAAAACGTTACGTGGTACACCGTTTCCTGAGGTTGCTGTAATATCGCAGTCAAAATATTTGGATTATAGCAAAATAAAAAATATCAGTACTTTTATCCACGTGATAGGGCCTATACTTGCTTACAGATACAACCTACCTACCTAAATGATTTCAGGCAAAAAAAGTTTAGGCAAAATGAAGGTGGATAGCATTCCTAGGCAAAACGGCTCTACGTAAAACGACAAGCTCAGTCCGAAATGGAGCAGGCTTTGAATAAAAATCTCCTCCTGCTCTAAAGCTGTGCGGATAGATTGGCAGACGGCAGGCTTAAGCGAAACGGATAGTAGGATGCGGCCAGCAGCACGTCACGTGGGGCAGGGGTGTCGCACCACCCACGTCAGAGGTCTGCTCGTTGTGTCAGCAGAGCGCGGGAGATAACACACCGCGCCATGGAGGCGTGGCCGGCTGCCAGTGCACACACACGCTGTTTGAGAAGGAACGACGAGCGAGACAGAACTAGAGAATGGTGTAGCTTGCCTGGAGAAGTAGGGGGGATAGCTCGTCAGACGCCATAAACATCGCGGAGCACCGAAGTCCGTTTCACACGGCCGAACTTTTTGACGCGTGCTGTATTTTACGGTCGCGTACACCATTCCCCCGCACGATAAAAAGAGAGGAGGCTCTTTATCAACGCGTTTGCCTAATGTCCGCGTTATACTCGCTTCCTTGGCACGCGACATACATTCTTTGCAGCGTGTAGTGAACCGTGTAATGATGACGTATGTATTTGCGTTGTCGGCAATTATTACTGTTCGAAATCTAACTTCGCCGTTTTGATATCCACCTGTTGCCAGCGAATTAAAGCACTTACAGCACTAAATGCCTCAACGTCTTATCGAACGTTTAATGTTTAATTAATCCTTTTGCCATAAAATACAGTGGCTCCGAAAAGTATTTGTACGCCCATTTTTGGGAAGAATGTTCTGAAAGAAGTACGCAAGTCGTAAAAAAAAAAAGTGTATTTCATAACAGAACAAAATAATGGACATAGTACTAAGAGACAATTTGCCAGTGTGCAGCCCTCGTCATCTGAAAAAATAAACACATCCATATTTTTCTCCGCCAAAAAAACATTTGCACAAAACGAGTACCAAAGATAAATACACTTTAATGTGCAAAAATTGAGATATCAATATTTGGTATTCACTCGATTGACATCAATAACGGCTCGCAACCGTCTTGGCATTGACTACACCAACCGTTGCGTTAATTTTGGGGTTACTTTACTGCAATCTCCCAAGAGAACAATTTCAATCTGTTCTTTGCTTGATATGACTGTTCTTCGCTCGAAAAAATTCACCATATGCCTCAAATTCACAATAGAGTTGAGATGTGGTGACTGCGGTGCTGTGTTCAGTCTTCGGGGCGTGTTGTGCAACAACGACTCCCTCGTTTTCAAAGCGTCGTGCTTGGGCTCGTGGTCTTGCTGGAAATAAAATGTACCATCGATACCTAACTTATGAACACCGTCCGGTAAATTATGGCGCAACACAGCAATGTACACCAGAGCGTTCATAGTCCCATCGATTAACGCCATATTTCCGACGCCTGTGGAGCCCTAGCGTCACCAAACCATCATATGACCCCCGCCGTGTTTCACCATAGGTTTCACATTTTGTCTTCGTGATTCTGCGTTTTTCTTGCGCCGTACGTACGTTTCCCCATCATAGCCAAATATATTAAACTTGCATTCACCTGAAAAGATTACGGTGTTCCAATATTACGGAGGTTTTTCAAGATAGGTTTTGGTCAACTCTAAGCGGTTTTGCCGATTTCTCTCGTTAACAAAAGGTTTCTTTCTGGCGCTTCTGCCGTGATGGCCTGCGGAATACAATATGTTACTTATTATTTAGTCACTGACCTTATTGCCTGGCCTTGATGCAATGCCAGCAGCTAAGGAGATGGCACTTACAGATGGTGTTTTCGTGACTTGCCGAACGAGTTACCGCCGTGCTCTTGGCCTCCCTAGTCGCGGTTTGTTGTCTGTTGTTCAGGTCTCTTTGAATCTATTTATGACGTGCCTTACACTAGATAAACACAGCTACAGTATTCGTGGTGTTCCGCCATAACTCTGACCTCTAGATCGTAGCCACGTGATCTCCTTCCGCACAGCCGGAGGCAGTTCCTTTTGCTTCATATTTCTTCCGTCATTCACACTTTGGCACAGCATTTAACTGTACATTCTCTTGCCCCAGTGAGTTGGTTTCAGACCCGGAAAGTAATAGGATGGCGTTCATTGGCCCAGTCATTCAAGGAAGGGGAGGGGTGCATATACTTTATTGGCTGCGGCGTTCTCTCACTTTCACACTTTTCTGACGTCAGTGAGGCGAAGGAAATTCAGTACGTGGATAATAAACTCGTCGAAGGAAGGGATTATTATATATCTTATCTTCATTTGCTATGGGTGGTTATTAGAGGAACTACAATTAACAATTGGAGCGGGCAAACACTTTTTGGAGCCACTGTAATCCTATGTGAATTGCCAAATAGTAAGTTATTTATGGTTCCAACAATTTACACTGGCACTCAATATAAACATGGAAACTTGTCATTCAGTCCACATAGTAATGCGTTTTTTTTTTGTATGTGCCGGAAAGTATAAAAGAAAAGCGTAACTACTCCAGGTTCCAGAAACAGCTAAATACGATTTTAAAAAAGGGACGAAGTCTTACATACACACGGTTTTGTTTCGCCCATAACTGACGGAAATATCTGTTAAACATACATACACATACACAAATATATTTAATTGGGAATGTACAACATAATTTTATTTTTGGTACTTCCGAGGGTCAACGGGCCACGTTAAACAAGTTGTAACGCACCCTATCAATTATGCTACCGACGACAAACGTGGACACGAGAGACTATGCATCTTCGGGAAAGAAACGAGACGTGACTTTAGAGTATCTGTGGGGCAGTAGCGGTGAAGGGGTCAGACTACTCGCCTTCCATTACGGCGAACCAGGTTCGATTCCCGGCGGGGCCATACATGAATCTTTAAATGTTAAAAAAATGGCGGAAAACACGGTTGGAGAGTTTTCTATAGGTGCTGCCATTTCCCGTACCATATATTCCGCCGCTACTCCACACTCACCTCACTTTACCCTCATCGGCTCTTGAAGACCTCGATGTTAAGAGCTGCCCAAATCTCTCCACTCCACTCCACTCCACTCCACTCCTAAAGTTTCCCATACCACAAGTCGAAAGTCTACACCTGCACAGTAGCGAAGTGACCTCCCCCCCCCCTCCCTGGTCGTCGACGGCAAGTTCTAACCCAGGACGTGACAAAGCCTTCGTATCCCCGCCGCTTACAGTTAGTTGGCTCGTGTGAGGCGGGTCCGAGTGGCGCCGCGACGGCCGCAGGCACCCCTCAATTGTAAACACTGGTTAAGAACACCGAGCCGTCCGTGTGGCATCTCGCCGACCCTGAGTGGCTGTCTCGCCACGGCGCGCGGGCGGCATCCCGCGGCGGCACACGACCGTCTTGTTGCAAGCGACCTCCCTATGGGCTGTTCACGGTCAGTAGAAAGCCCTGCTTAGTATCCACTTGTATGCACGTTGTGTATTCTCCCACCGTATGTCCAATTAACATTGCCATGGGCCTCATCACTTTATTTATTCATGCTTCGGTCAAGTGAAACTGTGCAATTTTCAGAAAAGGAAATATTTTACAAATTTGCTCATTTTTACAATTCCGTATGTTAAAAAAACAGAAAGCGAAATAAATAATTTAAGTTATCACAAATGATTACCTAACACTTTTTATTCGACGTTAAGATATGGAACTACTGTCCCTCCATCGTTACCAACTTTACTGGGCGTATGTCACTCAGTGCACCCGTTAAAATATATGCAGGTAGGAGCAATGACTTTTTTCGAAGGTTGATTTTAAAAGTGCTCACTTTATCGCGAACAGCATTTAGTTGTCATTAGGGCCTCATTGTAAGCAGTTGTGTCTATAATAATTAAAAAACAACTACGGAATAATTTAATGTTAATCTTTTCTCAGGACAGATATGAAAGTCGATATTTTCTTGCCCATTCATACATTTGATTGTTAAATCATAAGTGGTTATTGAAAAATGCCATAAAGTCAGTAATAATCGCTGTAAGTAAACGTATGTTTACAATACATATTCTTCTGCAAAACAGTGTTTTAAACTATAGTAACAATGCTCAATCTTTTATAAACAGATTGGTGTATCAAAACCCTATATGGTCGCCATTTAAAATTCTGAGGAAACAGGACACACGTAAAACTTGTGTATGCTGTGTTTCCACCACCATCGCAATGCTTCCTTATGGTTTGAGCGACAGATGGAATTCGATCCCGCGACCTCATCCGAAGAACTGCGGCGGTGTACGAGGGAAAACAAGCTCTTCTGAGGAGAAATCGGGTGTGAGGATCTGCCCCTGGTGTAGCACGAAAAAAAAAAAGGTATACGTCCAGTCAGCTGAATTGCGCTTAAGGCAAACGTTATTTCTACTCGCGGTCTTTTGCATTAAAATTGAGAGAGAGATTGAGAGTTGAGAGATTTGGGTGGCTCTTAACAACGAGGACTTGAGAGCCGATGAGGGTGAAATGAGGTGAGAATAGAGCAGCGTGGAACTGTACGGGAAGCGGAAACGGAAGATACCTGAGACAACTCGCCAACCAGCAGCATCGTCCAGCACGATTCCCACTTGCGAAAATCTGGGGTGACCCGGCCGAGGATTGAGCCCGGTTTGCCTTGGTGGGAGGCGAGCAGGATAACCGCTCAGCCACAGTGGCCCCCTACATAAAAATTCATGCCCAAATTACTGACTCGTGAAATGGTCGTACGCGAACATCCAAATGTTATCGCTACCTCGGAGATGCTATGTCCCATCTCTCGTGCGCCGACTATAACACCACGTTCAAACTCACTTAAATCTTGATAACCTGCCATTGTAGCAGCAGTAACCGATCTAGCTGCCGACC
>NQII01000128.1:768632-798821 GCA_002778355.1 Clitarchus hookeri | reverse complement strand
ATTTTTTTTTTTTTTTTTTTTTTTTTTTTTTTTGGCTCTTCGGTGTAGTTCCGAGGAGTTAGAGAATAAAGATCTGTATTTGGAAAACGAGACGTGCCAACAGCTGAGCGAGCCTGCCGGCAGCGGAGTATGTACGCATGCGGTTATGTGTGTGGTATGTTTATGTATGCACGAGTGGACGTATGGGGGGAGTATGAGTATATATATATATATATATATATAGCTGTTATGTATGCGAGCGGACATCGACACACTGCAGCTATATTCACACCGGGTGGTTACCATCCTGCGAGAGCTTAACTACTTGCGGGGAAAACTCGGCTTGTTCCCACGTGGACACTTGTAGACTGAAAAAAAATGAGACACTAGAGAGATAGTGACGAACGTGTTATTTCAGAAGTTTTAATGGACGGTCA
The DNA here is from genome assembly GCA_002778355.1 of Clitarchus hookeri. NCBI lineage: Eukaryota > Metazoa > Arthropoda > Insecta > Phasmatodea > Phasmatidae > Clitarchus > Clitarchus hookeri. The sequence continues at coordinate 798,405 of NQII01000128.1, read as the reverse complement.
CAGCATTTTCCTCCGTTTTCGCTAGCGAGATCAAGTTAATTCTGCCCTGGGCAGTATGGCGTAATAGGTGTTTAAATGTTGCGTTGCGGTGATTGTAGGTTTATTGTTTATCCAGCCGTGAAAATAAATTTAAAAAATCATTTTTAGTAGAAGACTGTTATACTATCATGAAATTGGCAAAGACACGAGAGTAATAAAGCGCTATGAAATTTGCAAACAATGGCGTGACTGTTCGTTTAAACGACACTGTGGAAATCTCACTAAGAACTTTAACTAACGAAATAAAATCCTGCAAGAACTGTTAGTGTAGACATTTTTTTTTTGTCAGCCAATTCTGCATGAAGACGTGGCTAAATTCTTAAAGCAATACTTCCAAATTCTTTTCCATGGCGACACCGTGATAAAATTCAAAAGTTTTTGCGACGCCCCATTCCAAAAATAAAAATAATAGGCCCACCCATAAGAGGGATGGGAGTGACATTTGTGCACTCCATTTTCTAAAAAACCCACGAGACTAGAATTTAAAATATTCGAGGACGATTGTGATTAACTGAAGTACCTACGAATTACTAGTGCCGGGCCCTCTTCCTGCCGTGTCATAAACAACTGTTAAACATTGTAACTTTTTTTTCAATAACTGTAATTTCAAAAATTCTGTAAATTAAATCATTGGGAAAAATGTAGAACTATTAAGGGAAGGGGAACCAAATGCTGTTGTTTGGCCCATGCCCCAAAAACGTTTGCATGGGCCTGAAAAATCGCCCATACATGAAAGTAATGGTGTACATTTAATAAGAGGACGCGAACTTCAATATTATTTACACTTTATTTGCATTTTATTACCGAGGGGACAGAATTAATAAATTTTCGCCAATAGTTGTATAAATACTATTCAAGTTCTTGCACTTGCTTGGCGAGTCTTAGGAATTTCACAAGTTAGGAGCTACAGAACGTGTGGCACGTTCACTCATATTGTATCACTTAGCATTTCCAGGCCGTCAAGATGCAAGCTTTAACACAGGTCATCGTAACAAATCTATTATATTTATTTATCAGTCAGTTTGCGACATCCAAACACAGTGAGGCAAAGTACCGGGTTAAACTATGTTAATTGTGAGACGTTATTTACATTTCAATCTCTTCACATATATTTTTAAAAATCCTCACTTCTTTACTTATGATCTAAATTATGGCTGTACACAACGTTTTTGTTAACCTATAACTGCCTTTTAGTGCATGGAAAAGCTCACATTTATAAAAATTGCTTTAAAATCATATGCTGTTAGAGATTATTATTGAAATATTGTTTCATAAATTCAGAATGAGAGTTGTGAACAAACTACCATGTTAATAATTATTTAAGAAAAAATATTTTTAATATTGGAGACAATTTGTAAAAAAAAATATTTGCACGTATTTAATGGTACATAGCTGGCAATAAAATTGTAAATTAATTCTCTATAATTTTATTACGCTACAGTTGAAATGAGCAGCAATTTTTACTACAGAATGTAAATTCAGTACATTTCTACGTTTTAAACATTTTTGGTAGGTAAAATAAAATTTTTACCACTCACAGAAAACATCAACCGAGTGTAGAAAGTTGTCTACAAAAAAATTGTTTTGAAAGAGCGGAAAATAGTAAACTTTTGTTACTCGTTTAGGAAAAAACACATTTAATGTGTTTAATCTCCGTTTATAAAAACAAAAACAAAACAAAAAACACTTTAGGGCATTCGGTTGATTTCGTTTCCAGTTTTCCAAACGGGTGCACGTGTTTCTCTTCGCTCAGCTAGCGCGCATCGAGCACTGCGATGCATTCATTCCCCTTCCACTCGCGACTCGCTTGCAATTGTGGAAATGTACAGCTGTAACTGCTGGAAACATGACCGGGCGCAGACTAGCTGGCTTTTTAGAATGTTTCCATACCGTCCTTTTCCATCAACACGTTTGTGAGGTTGGCAGCAGAGGGGGAAAAAAATCTGATAGCCGATCACGCCCGAGTAAAAACCGCCATATTATGGCCATAGAGTGACAACAGCCTCGCAGAAACGAAGCCATGTAAAATAAAAAGACAAGCAAGGAGTGGTAGCAGAAAAGTGTTTTAAAAAACGTTCTTTGTCCAGCCAGCTAGAGTACGCTTAGGGCAAATGTTCTTTTGTCTAGCAGTCTTTTGCATAAAAATTCACTTTCATTAATGCTCATCAAGTAATTTTTGTCATATTATTGCATTCGTTAGCTTACAGACAAAATAAAAAATGTAATGTATTACTTGACAGTCGTTTAGTAAGAACTGCAAGTGGCTTCGCATTTATCTAATTATTTTCTAGTGGCTATTAGTAAATATCATACCATCCCAACGTTATGGCGGCCGACGTGACAATATTTTATATACTGTACTCATCACTCACCTAACCTATTCAAACAAACTCAGTGGTGCAAACATTTTATTTTGTCTGTGATTTACGCGAAAGCAGTGTTTTAAACGTTCTGTTTGTGAAGCGCGCTAATGTTCAGTTTCTGGTAATGTTGGATTTCTTTGAAAAGATGGTTTATGCATGCTTTTCAATGTTTGCAGGTAAAGTGCCACGGATTTCATAACATATAATTTAGTGGTTATAGCAGCGAACGATTTCACGTGTAAACTCTTAATTTCTCGTCCCCGATACCCGAAGCTATAAAGAACACGGAGAGGTCCGGTATTTTAAAATTACAGAACTCAGGACCTTTTTTCGTCTTGTGGGCCGCCTTCCGTTACTCACTGATTTCACTGGCCATGTAACTTCAGTAACGTCAGCTATACCAATGATCACTGCGCGAAGCTATTTTGTGTAAAGAAAGCACCGAGTTTACTGACGCTGCTGAGGTTGTATAGTGTCAGTGAAACACGATTTTGGCGGGCTATTCAAGTTGTCGTATATTCTCAGAAATATTTAAAATGTACATAAGGCAGGATTATTAAATACAAAATAGTCTTACTGAAATCCCGAACAAAATCAGTACAAAACAAAACATAAAACAGGGCTATATGTTGTCAGAAAAATTGCCTTTCTTTAGTCAAGAAATTATAAATAATTGTTTTTTTATGAGTAAAAATTGTTTTAACTCAAAAGAGAAATAAAATAATTCTTAAATTCATTGCTTAATTATTTTTATTAAATTTTAGTACATACCACTGTCAAGCGTTCCGAAATTTGAAGTTACTGACGGAAAAAAATATTTACTGTTTACTGCTGGCTGTTCCTTCACTGCTGACGAACACTGATGAACCATCAGTAATTTCAGTGCTCATCAGCAGTAACGGAAGGCAGCCGTGGGCCTTATTTGCGTATGTTTACTAACATTACCGTAAAAACTCCCATGGATATACATACATATTTAACAACGTGCCAAAAATTGAAAAAAAAAAAAAATAAAAAAAGAAAAAAAAAGGCGTTTACCTTCTGAAAAAACTTTTGATTGATCACATAGCCTCGAAACGTGTGAGCTGTAAGGCCGACCCTTGCTCACCCACCACTTGCCTCATCGCCTCTATGCGCAAGGCGCTCAACTGGTGTGCAGTCTTTCCGTCGGAGACTCGGCCCTATACAGGTTGTTTGAAGGGGCTCAAAAACAGTTGGATGTTTTGTAGTGGTTGATAAAAACGAAAATCATTTCGGAAATGTTTCGTGCCCACGGGCAAGTATCAAGCTTTCATTTCAACTCAAAGGATTATTTTTTTCGGCGTGAACATGCGTGAAATGGGTGTTCTTGGAATCACTTTTAGCTGTTAGATTTCCTACTCGGAAACTTCTAAGTTGTATTTAGACAAAGCGGCATACTTCTCTCTTTATTAGCGTGCCATAAAATTACCGTGTGTTTCAGGGGGAAACGGAAATACGTTAAGAGGTGATAGTATGGACTATTCTGAAGGGAAAGCATCAGTAAACAAATGCTCTATTAGCAATGGTGTCCCACATACAGTCTACGGGACACGGGGTCGTATCTCAGTGAACGTGTGGTGCGGTATCATTGATAACCAACTCATTGGTCCAGTTATTGTAGACAACCGTCTTAACGGAGAACGGTATCTGCACTTCCTGCAGAATATGTTGCTGGAGTACTTAAAAGGACGTTCCATTGGCAACAAGGGTTGGAATGTACTTGCAACAGGATGGATCCCCTGCACATTCCACATGACCTATGCCTTCTGGCCGTTGGATCGGTCACGGCGGTGCTGTTGCTTGGCCGCAAAGGTGACCCGACCTTACTCCGCTAGATTATTGTTTGTGGAGTTGGTTGAAGACCGACGTCTACAGGCAACAAGCGCAAACAAGGCAATAATGGCTTGCTCGCGTGTTACATGCCTGTGCGCGTGGACACCAGCTACAATTAGCAATACAGCATCTGACTGCACGAGCTGAAGTCGGCGGTGGCATTTTGGAACATGTGTTGTAAAGGGGATTTACACAATAAAACCCACCACGTAAAGATCTGTTCATTTACTATCACCTGTAACGTTCCCATTCCTATCAATTTTCACATAGCTGTACCTCGGACACCTTTGCGAATAGAACATATGTTTATTGATGTTTTCCCTTCAGAATGGTCCATACTATCACCTCTTAACGTATTTCCGTTTCCCCCTGAAACACACGGTAATTTTATGGCACGCTAATAAAGAGAGAAGTATGCCGCTTTGTCTAAATACAACTTAGAAGTTTCCGAGTAGGAAATCTAACAGCTAAAAGTGATTCCAAGAACACCCATTTCACGCATGTTCACGCCGAAAAAAATAATCCTTTGAGTTGAAATGAAAGCTTGATACTTGCCCGTGGGCACGAAATATTTCCGAAATGATTTTCGTTTTTATCAACCACTACAAAACATTTAATTGTTTTTGAGTCGTGTGTTTTATACCAAATCTCCACAACGCACTCCATACGCCTTGATAATACCCCTGAGAAAAACGCTAATACGTTTCTTTCTTGAATCTGCTGTCTTTGTTTTACGAAGGCACTAAAAGTTTAGTGGCTGGTTGGAAACACTGTTATTTCGGTAAGACGTGCACTAATGGTACCCCTGGCTTTGTATGAAAGTGGATGATTGTTCTTCGAGGATGTTGATACGTTGGCAGCACTCCCAGCACGACATCTCGTTGAGAGAGCCTGTTCTTCCCCAGCAGCCGTTAAACAAGCCGCTGTTTATAAAATGGAACACGTTTACATAAGCTATAGACCCCTCGAGGCGATCATGTGGCGTTTACAGTAATATTTGTGGAGACATCGCATATCCGACAAGCACTCGCCCAGTACGATACACAGCTAACACGCGTAATAGAATGTAACCTCACGCCTATCATCTCTCTCTCTATCTCTCTCTCTCTCTCTCTCTCTCTCTCTCTCTCTCTCTCCCCATCTCTTCCAATGGCAACCATCGCCACAAACGTGATGTAAATAATAAACGGTATAATGTAATTGGAATTGTTAGATTCCATACGAGTACACTGTTAGAAATTTCTATAAATTTACAGAAACTTCTACGGATATGTAGAGTTAATTTACGGAAAGGCTCTCCGTAATGACGAATAACGGAAATGAGGTCTATAAATATAAAATATGGAAGCTCTTCGTATTCTTATGGATTCGATTATGAGAAACGAACAATGCAGATGATACCTGAAGCGTATAAAATCCCATCTCCACAATACTACTTAGTGTAAAAAAGTAGTAGGTGAGTGGCGAACCACTCATGGATTGCCAATTCGTCTAATATTGTTCAAATTCCGTTACAGGACAAGTCCTTCTATATACATAGTAAAACACGCACATAACGAAAATGAAATTTTTTTTTCGTAACCTCGTAGTATAGCAAGTGCTCTAACACGACTTGAAACTAAGACAGGCGTGTTCGTCACTTTCATGTAAAGTCCGTATTTACGAAATACTTCCTGTAAAAGTGTAGTAGGTAAGTAATGTTACTTTTTCCCACTATAGGACAAAACATTTTAACTTTTTAAAATTTATTTGTTATACACAGTGAAATACATACGAAAATATAACTCTTTTTTACCCTAGTTTGTAAACCTCAAATAAATAAAACAAACTCGCGCACACACTAACATAACTAGACACCAAAGAAGTACATGCATCAGTATATATAAATCCTGTATTTCTAACACAGTTATTTGTAAAGGCGTGGTAGGTGGGTGGATAATGTGTTGGACAGTCAATATTTATTTTAGAGTTCAAATCCCGCCACCGGACTAAATGTTTAATTTTTTAGTAGTTTTTATACGCAGTGAATCACCCTCATAATCAAAGTAAAACTTTTTTGTTACCCCTTTTTATAAAGAGCAGATAAAAAAAACTTGCAAGTTTGTGGACATGTTCCGTGAATTCACGGAGATTTATGTAAAGTTTACGGAGAGAACGTTATTGAAAAAAACGCAGAGACCGTAATTTAACGGAGATGTCTGGACTTTTTGTAACCTGTATTTTCTGTAATTTTAAGAACCATTTTTTCTTACAGTGTATAAGACATTATAAACCGTAGCTCCCAGTTGACCGAACGAGCTGGCGCAGTGCAATAGGCTGTTAACGGTAAAGTGAGCACTTTTGAGGCCTTAGTTACTGTTTTCCTATCAGCCATTCTTTATTCTTCCACGGCTTTTTCAAATTAAAATTGCAATTTAAATAATAAACCCAGTGTATATATTTCACGGGACTTGAAATTTAACGCCTACGACTACAATAAAATATATGTATCGACTGTTATTATAAATTAGAGGGCTTCAATATAGGCTATTAACTTTACCGTTAATAGCTTATAGAATACTGGACTCGCATTGAGGGTAGAGTGGAGAGTTGAGAGCTGATGAGGGTGAAGGGAGGTGTGTATGGAACAGAGCCGGAGTGTAAGGTGGGGGAAACGGGAGATCCCCGAGGAAGTCCGCCGGCCAGCGGCATCGTCCGTCACGATTTCCACATGCGAAAATCTGGGCGCGACCCCGCTGGGAATCTAATCCGGTTCGCCTGGGTGGGAGGAGGGTAGTCTGACCACTACACCACCGCGACCCCTCTCGCATAGGGGAGGACGTGGTTTCGATTCCCACTCCCGCTACACTGATTTCGGCTTTCCAGGTTTTCCCAAAATCACTCAAGCCGAACGGTGGGATGGTTCTTCTCCTATACCTGAATATATATTTCTCCTTTACTAAGAACTTGTCGCTTTATGGAGGTACTCATGATTACAAATATGAAGTATTAACCTTTTGCGCTACGTTTTATGCCTGACCTAGCTTGCATGTTCTTATGGTGTAACTAGTTTCCGTCTAATTGATAGCACCTGAAAGCCTTATTTCTTCTTTAATCCTCATGCATTCTTCCGCCACGTGAAAAACTTGTCTTTGCTAATGGAGAGCCCATTACTAATAGCAGCGCGTTCACCACGTCACTTTATGAAACTGCTGGAAAAGTGTCACGGTAGTTAGGGAGAGGTGCTGGTCGGTGCTTAGTAGCGAAATATTGAGCGCATGTGAGGGTTAAATGAGGGGAAGATGGAACAGCAGGAATGTAAAGGCGGACAGAACCTGGACAGAACCAGAACCTGCCGTTCCACGGCAACGTCCGTCACGTTTCTCACATGTGAGAATTCGGGTCAGCCCGCAGGGAATCGAACCCGGTTCGCCTTCGTGGCAGGCAAGTAGTCTGACTACTACATCCCCCTCCCCCAATCTTCCCTTTTTTCAAAAGTAGCTAGGTTGATAACATAACATGTATTTAAAAAAGAAACAAATTGTATTTGCACAAATTTAGTTTAAATATTAGACTTGTACTTTTGGTGACACAAATTTTGCTACAGACTTTCTGTAATCTCCACTGAAATGTGTATAATGTAAATAACTTATTTTCCTCGTAACTCCCATTGTTTTTTATTAGTTCGTGACATTCATACAAAGTTACGAAATTTTACTCTTGCAGGATAACCCATCTTATAAATGCAGACAGATCTCAAAATGATGGTTTTTATAATCTTCCTTTTTACATGTAATCTAACAATTCCATACCTTCGCTTTTATGCACGAGAAAATATATGACTTTATACGAAGAGATATGCAATGAAGTGACAAAGTTACGATATTTACCAGTGATGAATAAGTCTAATAAAAATGCCAGCGACCATAATATAAACGTTGTACCTCGTGCAGACAATATTCTTCGTAACAGGAACAGTCAACTCGAGATAGTAGGACTCAGGTACTTTACCCAACTTGGAACGGCACCATAGCAGGGGTTGTTCCTTAACTGTCTAGGCCCCTTTCTTCTCGGGCTCTGCCTGCTAGCTCGCTATTAATCAGCGTGAAATCACAATCCTTATGTAGCAGGCCCTGCACTAAATTTATGTGCGCGAAATAAATCCAACTTAGTCCTCGACACGGAGACCTATGCCCTTGTGCACAGCTTGGTTACCGCAACACTCTACACCCGGCAAAAATAGCAACGATCTGACCGAAGTGAATCAGACATAATAACCAATCCAGTTTACACATTACCTGCCTACGCCTTTCAAATTATATTTTTGTGGAAGTGAATTCTCGTGAAAACAGATTAAAATTTGTAATGGCATTAATCGGAATGATTTGTTATGAGTGAAATACGGCATCGGTAAATATTGATTAAAACGTCTTGATAACGTCAGTGACTGAATTTATATTGATCGGCAACAGTTGTCATTGATTAGCATACAATTCGACACCTCAGACACTGTGGAATACAATGAATTCCATCTACATCCGAATGAGTAGCCGTAGAATAGCCCAATCTTCCTTCGGTGGTATTAATATAACTGGTGCCGACGACTCAGCTTTAAATCGCGCCCAACCGTAATATTCTGGACACGAGCAGCATTGTCTGCAGTTAACCTGCGCAGTGTCTGTAAACGAACACAGGAGACCTACAGGAGAAGATATCAGACTTTCATAGAGCTTGCTAGACAACATTGCATGGGCCGTGTTCTCCTTGATAACGAAGACAGTGATCAAGGGACGAGTGTAAATCACACTCCAGTCAATAGTGAGTGATACATGCAATTACAATTCGTTGTTACGTCACCTCTACCTATCGCATTACATTTCCAACATTCGCTAAGCATGCGAATACACATTGCATACATCTGTGACATGTCGCAGGCATACAGAACTGCTGCGTGTGCGATACGAAGTGACTCGCGGCTTAGTAAATAAAGAGCCAAGGAGACGAACATCAAATCCTGTTGTTATCTTTAACGTGACGTTGGTAGGAGGGAGAGAAATAGTGAACATTTTGTAGACCTAGATAACATGTTAGCTGGGAGGCTGAGCTGTACACCTTTATGATGCACGCACCTAAGAACAGTAATTCTCTCTTTGCGTTTGGCAATCAAAAAATTATGAAAGTGTAAGGAACAAGTAAATTTCAAGATCAGGTAAGAATGTTGTTAATTTTATGAAAGTTTCCCAATCTGATTAGTAAGAACAGCATGATTTGGTCTAGTTCGTCTCATATTAACTTAATAAATAGCAAACTTCCTAACTCATCGTCACAAAAAAAAGGCAGTGCCCGTGAAGGAGTGCAGATAATTCTTAGTAATAATAAATTACTTGCGACAGGTGACGAGACGGGACTTGCTGGAATCCCGTGACAGTGAACAAATCGTTTCAGGTACATCACACATGCCTATTGATGAAGCAAAACAACTGTCTGACATTTTTACGCTGGCAGCAAAAGTTGACGAGTAAGCTCCTAAGATTAAGATAGCGGTGAGAAAAAAAAAACCCTTAAATTTTAGAATGTACTCATAGCGTTATTTAAAAAAAACGAAAAGAAAAGCAGCATCTTTTCGTATAACCGGATATTGTGATTTACTGTTTCAGGAACTCGCAAATATTACAAATTAGTTCACCTGCCGAAACCATGCAGTTTACATTAAACAAAGTACCACTAGTTACCGCAAGCTAATAACGTAATTGAACTGAATAAACATTTTTTTTTTATTTAGCATTAAGAAAATTCTGTGTTTTTTATCTGGCTATTATTCAATTTCCGAAGGAAAGAAAACTGACTTCTGCCAAGCTAGTTTATTTTATTAAGTTCCCATACGAATTAAAATTGTAATTTTAATGTTCTGAGACTAAGCCGAAACAAAGAACGGTATTTTTGTTACTTGCTTATCAAGCGTAATGCCTGTTGCTTGGTACATATTTAGGATATATCTAAATTCTANTCTCCAGCTGCAGGTTAATCAAAAAAAAAAAAAAAAAAAAAATGTTGAAAACACATATACGACATTTGGTCTAAAGTGAATTTTAAAGGCAGTACACATTTTTGAAGTTGGGCCTGAAATATTGAGTTTATTACAGTGCCACTGTTATGTACGTCTCTCTGGAATCTTCCCCTCCATTTGATATCCGCAACAGTGTGTTATTGGATGGTGTGCATGTTGCTCACCTCCCAGGTATTGGTAAGTATTATTTTGAAAGCAAAAACAGAATTATGCAAAAATGGCGAGGCTTAGGATATTTACACCAGGCAACCTTTTTTCTTAATTGTGACATGCGGATTAATAATCCGTCATTTAAATCCCAAATGTGCTACCACGTAATGGAGGTTACTTCGAAATCAGGGCAGTAGCCATGATTATTTACATGAAATAATTTGACGACAGTGGCAGGTGTTGTGGTGTTTGCAGATCTTTGTTCAGTCATCCATTATCCAGACGCTTAGGGTTCCATCTTAAATTTATTCTCCAATAGTTGGAATACTAGTCTTTCAGCTCCTACATCAGATATGTGTACCGCCCTTAGAATTCATTTCAGACCTCAGGTCACTTGTATGTTTTCAACTTCTTTTAACGTGATTAACTTGCAGACGAAGTTTGTCGGTAACATTTAGATACACCTGTATAAAACAGTGAGTTGGTTGTACTCAACGTTCTTAACACGTCGTGTGGAAGTTGGGCGAGTGTACACCAGTGTGATATAGGCAAAGCACTTGCACGGCTTGTTCAATAAATCAGTGCCCGGGAGGAGTGGGGGATGCTGGAAAGGATTGGGAGGAGGGAGGCTGGAAGGGGAGGGCCAGGGTGGCAGTACACATGCGCGCCCGTAACGCAGTTCGTCAAGGGTGGCAACCTTGTGATCTGGAGGATAATTGGCCATTTGTTGGAGAAGGGAAGCCGTGCTACTGGAGAACTGCCTAGTTCCCTGGCAGTGAGAAAGAGAGAGTGCGGGGGAGGGGGGAGACTAGAACACCAGCACAACTTCCACCAAGCGGCGACAAGGCATGTCGCTGTAACAAATACGACGTCCAAACTTCCCCGGGAGGCCTTCATATATAATGCACGCGTTCACTAACACACCAAAAAGAATGGCTCGTGGACTTGGGATCACAGAAAAAGTGCCACAAATTGTGTATGAATTTCGTACGTCAAGTCACTGACCTTGAGTTTAATAAAATTTTCGCCTGAAGATACTGTCTTAAGCCAATTTTTTTTTTCGGACAAAGGCTTACATAAATTAATTTAGAGACTGGAGCTCTCAACATCCTCTGAAATTATAAAATGCAACATATCAATTCAAATCAAGAACAGAAGGGAAATACATACAGTCTTTTTGAACACTCCACGACACAGGGTCGTTTCGAACAAAAGAAGTCTCAGGCAATTTGTTTGTTCTCCAAATGCTCGGCAGAAAAATACTTTTTTAAGAGTGAGTGAGTGAAGAGATTTGGGCAGCTCTTAGCATAGATGTCTTGAGAGCCGACGAGGGTGAAGCGAGGTGAGTATGGAGCAGCGCCGGAATGCGAGGGCGGTGGAAACGGGAGTTCCCCTAGACGACCCATCGACCAGTACTTTTAAAGAAATTTTATGTTTACATGCTGAGCAGTACTACACATTTCCAAGAGTTACGTCCAAGAGTACCGTTGTTCACGTAAAACGACTGTTTCATCGCTTTAAAAATAAGACTGCGTGTTGAGGGAGGGAGAAAGGATAAAGGCGTTGTACGCTACACATGGAGTTACAATAAATGAGTGGAGAAACAAAATTAAAGAAATATAGCGTTATAACGTTAGTAAAGTGGAAGGTGTTAAAAATATTCTTATTGTTCTCTGAATCATTTACCTTCAGTTGCCTTCCGTAGCGACGAAACGAATATTCTACCTTATCAAAAACAGGAATTTGTACAGATAACTTTATAACATCCATTATAACTCCTCAGCTTCAGTAGTTACAGCGGAAAATACAGAAACTCATCACTGTCTCACTGTTGTTATAATTTATCATTTTCAATTCAGAAATTTTTCCCGTCTGAGAATTATATACCAACCGAAATTTGTGTCGTCTCAATGGCTGCAAAGCGATCACAAAGTATAATTGTCTTAGATACTCTTATTAATAATGCAGAACATCTCATAATCCTACAACAATATTATATGTACAACAACTTAACCAAGATTAAATATTTTAGCTTCCTATTTAGATACGGATCACAATCAGCGATATGCGATTAATTCTAAAGAACCCAAGCAGGTCTGAAGTCCAGTCGGAAAACTTGGCACCGATATCTGATGATTATCGCTGCAGTGAGCAAAAAATTAAAAAGTACTAATAATTAAAATTTACAACTTTAATACAACTTATTATAAGTATTTATATTATTCGCTTGCAGCATTATTAGTCACTACGATATGCTGTTATCGGTTGATTGAGCACTTCTGAAATTAACCTTCGAAAAATGTCACAGCCCCTATTTGCATATATTTTAACGGGAACATTGATTTTCATGCCCCTAGTTATGTTTAAAACGACGGATGGAAAGAAGTTAGGTAAACTTTTGGTGAATACTGAAATTAACTTATTTTGCTTTCAGTTTTTTTTTTTTAACCATAAAGTGTAAAAATTAGCATATTCGTAAAATATGTACTTTTCTAATCAGTTTACAGTTTCACTGGACCGACGCATGAATAAAGTGCTTAGGTCCAAGACAATGTTAATTTTACATACGGTGGAAGAAAACGGTGTGCAGGCAAGTAGATTTTAAGTAGGGCTTTCAAAAATACTCAGATCGCCGTAAACAGTCACTGCTTATGCTAAGATATATGCAGGGAATGGATGGGTTACTTGTTAAGGCTAATTTGAAGGATGTTTCTTCAACGGCCAACCAAGTGATATCATTGGAACCAATTCGTTTTTAAGATCAAAATTGAGGTTCAGCGAACGTTAAAAACCAGCCGTGATCAGAATGAGAGGTTTTTTTTTTGTTTGCCAATGACCATATTTCATCTCGCTAACAGTTATGGGCATAAATCGGTACTAGTATGTTGTAAATTTTTTTAACTGAACCAGTTTTTACCTGTCACGTGGGTTCACCCGCAAATACCAATCAAAAACTCGGTACTCGAACGAGGACAATGGCGCTGTAAAGTTATTGCGCCATAAAATTCACTTTATAGGGGCGGATGAGAAGAAACATTCTGTCGCAGAAGTTTATTTTCAATAAAAGTTCCATCCGCTCCGGGGGAAAAAAATGTATCCCGTGGCCAGAAATTGAATGAAATTACCGTCGGCCATTCAAACTGCGCTGTTGGCTGCATTATTCAGCAGCGATAGCTTTCCCCACTCTTCTGAGAAGAATAGGGCATCTATAAAATATGAGATAGCCGGCGGAACACTATACCAGGGGACTATGGTCGAGTATCGATTGCTCGCATGCCTCGTACTGCCGGACTTTGCGTCCACTCGCTCTTAAGGTGGCTTGTATACCCCGGGCTGCTAAACGGTTTCGAATATTTTCAACATTTTTTAGCAATCTTCCTATCACTGCTAACAATTAAGGCGGCCGCCTACCTGGTGCTTGAAATACGCTGCAGCGTGTATGAAAAATGCTGTTTTTGAAGAACCCATTAAACGCGCCCCCAATAGGTTTACCCACAAAAAGAAAGAACATTCCAGACGATGAAAGTATGGTACTTTCAAGACATCACGCACATGATGAACATTATTTTCATGCCCTCCAACATAGCTGTCTCGGAATATACGAACCAGATACACACGAAACTACGATAGAGGCATGCACTGGACGTTGCTACAGAGTCGCGTCTAATAAAATTACAAGGTCACCGCTTAAAGTCACGTCCAGGCCGGCCAGCGTGACCCGTAGCGCCTCGTCGATTTTTGCCTCGCTCACACAAACATGTCCTTCATTAGGCGACCGCCTTAAGGAACACCAAAACTTATGTAGCCTATTGTCAGTTTCTCCACTGTTTCATGAAGTAATTCTGTTGGAGAGTTGACACGACTAAAAGTAGTAGCGTATCAATTTTTTTTTTTCAAGTATGAGTTGGTGAAATGAGGTGAAATGGAGCAGTGCCAGAATGCAAGGCCGGGGATCGTCGAGAATATCCGTCGACCAGTGGCATCATCCGGCACGATTCCCACTTGTGAAAATCCAGGAGTGACTCGCCCGGTGATTTAACACGGTTTGCCTTGGTGGGAGGCGTGCAGTGTAACCACTCAACCACAGCGGTCCCTTATTTCCAAGTACGAGAATACCAATGTAGAATCTTGAGTAGGAGTATTAAAACACGTAGACCATATTTTTCTTAAACTATCGCTCCACAACGTGATGGGTTAACGCTGAAAGTAGCACTGAAGCGGGCTGCAAACGCCACGAATGACATCATAGTATCTTTCAAAGAGGCGATGAGTTTTTAAGGGTCGTGGAAAGGCCTCGCAGTGTACAAATTACCGTTACATAAAATCATGAAAAGAATTTGAATTACGTAATATATTTTGATGGCGTTAGATTTATTGACAATGCATTCGAATTCTGGTAACTATCACATACAACCAAAACTAATACAGTTTAGCGAAAAATTAAGGGATTTAAACCATAAAATCAGTAAATATACTTCAATAATTGTCTTAAATAAAAAAAATACAAATCTGCAATAGTAAAATGTATGCTTTCATCTTAAACAAAAATAAATTGGAATGGGTTTATTAACGTCCCCTCGTGATATGCCTGAAGGTTTATCAGGGGGCGGCTTACAAACTAAGCTATGACCTAGCTTAAGCTAACACCCACGCCTTGCCCGGGATTCGAACCGAGAATGACCCGCACCCCAGACCAGTGGCGCGCCAACCGACTGCGCCACGAGATGTCGGCTAAACAGAAAGGGTTTAGAAAAGTTTGCAAAAGAAGTTATTTTAAGAAAATTAAATTGGGTTGGAATAAAAAAGTTTTTTAAAATTGTTATTAGGACGTTTAAAATATAAAAATATATTTGTTTTAAAATTATGTTTTTGCAAGTGTACTGATTTTGTAGTTTCTATATAATTTCTTTGAAAAAAAAGTCAACAATTTTTATTTTTAAACTGTTCACTGTATCAAACGTATGCGATGGTTTTGTTAATTCAAATGTAATAGTTGAAATTCAGTCCATGATTTTATATTTCAGAAATTAATTCACAGCAAAACCTTCCCATTGCTCCCACACATTCTAGGTATTATGCACAAAACCTTAAAAAAAAAAAGGTAGCGTACTAAGGGATTAAAAAAAAAATTCGAAATATTGTGATTGTGTTGCAGTATTTTTGAGACTAGCTATATCGGGTAACATTCAGATATAACGTTTCACCGTTGAAACCTGCATTTTGGTTAAAGTAAACAAAATGTTGTGTCATTATTTTTTTAAAATAATGGTAAGTTTAAAAATTACAAGTTATTACTGCGTATACTTTTGTTGCATACATCTTCATATATGTTATAGATTTACTGTCTTAGAAATAATTAAATAATAGGATGATCTGATTTAGTTTTAGTAATGTTTTAGGTATGTCCACATCAAGATGTTTATCTGCGGACAACACACCAAAATGTCACGCGAGTAGTTATATGAAATGTGCGTGCCTTAAGCTAATGTGCAAACGTAGGTTTCACCTCACCGGCACCGGAAACTGATCTCGTTACTGAACGCAATCATCAACGCCATGTTTTCGCCTGCACGCTTCTCTGGTTTTGGTCACGCAAAGTTGTGATTGGTCCGGCGTCGGTGTAGCAACCGACCCCTGGGACGCAGTGTTCAGTTAGTTCGAAACGCAGTGGCCGCCGAACACACGGCGCACGACAATACTGTCAATTTCTACAGGCCACGCTGATTCACGAACACGTGAGTGCTGTTAAGTTTCGCTCTGGTTTCCTCTTACGCACCCGTCAACATAAGCGCTTGCCATCTTAGACATAACTCTCAAGTACTGTATCCATTTGCAGCCACTGTGTGTTCACACACACCCGTTTTACTGGAGGGCGTGTATAAGGACGTGCTCCAATAATTAACGAACACTTCGGAGTTGAAACTTGCAAAAAGTACACACTGAGTACACTTTTAGAAGAATTTTGTAGTTTCTCGCGAACAACCTAATTGGTACTGTCTATTCGCGGTTTCTTCACACTTTTTGAATAAAACCTTCGAAAAATGATCCTATGTATGGCGTCTTTGGTTATTTCCTAAATGGTTTTATTCGCGCGTTTACATAAATGTACCTTATTTTATTTAAAATGAACTTTAACATTTATTAAATATATAAATTAAAATATTTCATTTATAACTAATACGAATAATAACAGAAATAAGATAGGTGTTTGGTAATGCCTGGTAAGAAATAGTTCTCATGCAAAATAATATTACGCTGACTGCGCACGAATCCGGTGCGCTGTCTCTAAGGTATCATTTTCTAGACTTAGTTAGGCTTTGTTTATATGACGCGGAGGGATATCCTGAAACTATAACTTTAGCAGAGCTTCAAGAAATTTGGGAGTAATCGTGAACAACCAATATGTCGAACAAAAAATATTATTTTTTTAAAAATCACCTTAATTAAACGATTTTGTATACAAATTATCTGCTAAGAGAATGGCGCCATAGATACAGTTATCATGTGGAATATAAGATAAGTGGTCTACGACGCTAATAAAATACGCACTTAAAAATACAAGCTTTCAGTTGTGTCTGGAGCCTTCGCTGTTTGGTGCAACACAGCTACGGTTATATATATATATATATATAAACGACGCAGAGCTAATGCAAAGGTGACATACCGAGCCCCATGGCAACTGACGTGAATATTTTGAATGGAACTCGAGTCACTCCCAGCATACAAGCTATCCACAGGGCATGTGCGCCCGCCGCGCGGAGAAGACGTGATTCAGGCCTCGGACTCGTGTATTAATGGCATCTGATACGGCCGTCTTGGCGGGCGCGTGACAAGCCGGCAGCACGAAAAGCAAGGCACGACTCGGCCGGTGTCCTCGGGGAAATAACAGGAAGAGTCCCGTGACGAGGACGACAAGCGCGTCCTTATCCTCCCCGAGTCGGTACAGTCTTCGCCAACGCCACGCGAGGCCCAAACAAGCAGCCTCGCTAACTCTGAGGTTATCTTTTCCCTCCTTCAGATGTTCAGGATACACGTATTTGTACGAGAGAGTGGGTGATAAAGTAGACTTTCGCACGTGCTTCAAACATCTCCGCTGGTCGACGGGGTTTCTCCGGCGCTACTACTTACTCGCCTCGTTTTACCCTCATCGGCTCTCAAGACCTCCACGTTAAGATCCGCCCAAATCTCTCTACTCCGCTCCAAACATCCCCCATTATAACCACAACATTGCGTAGTCATGTGCTACGTTTAGAGCATAATTTCGGAATGGAGTCAAAACGTAGTGAACACGAAACTAACATGGACTGAAAGTCGCCTTCAAGGTTAAGTTTTCAATCGGGCAAACAAGAGCGAAGGTGAAGTGAAAACGGACTGAAAGCTGTTTAGCAACTGCGTGAACTAGAGAACAAACGATACTCGAAAAAGAAACAGGCAATAGTGTATCCATTGTTTTTATTCCGGTGTTCTTTTGAAGCCAGCATTTTTCAAATCTCTATTCCTGCCAAATAAAAAAAATCTCCCCCTTCATATACTTTTTTACCATCTGACAATTTTAATATTTGTTTCTCCAACACCTTACGCTTAAAAAAGCTGAACGTCTATTTCGGTACAAACATTTGGCATTTACTTTTTTTTAATCATTATTGCCTTTTTTTAGCTTATAATTTGCTTAAAACAAATTTTAAAACTCCGTATGTCCAAAAATGCGAGCAATACACTTCTAAAACGGATTCTACATTCCAGTCCACCTTGCCGACTAAAGTTGATTCCTCATTTCATTCCTACTTCGGTCCAGTCGAGGTGTGTTTAAGGTAAATTTTCAGTCGGGATTCTTCAGTTCACTTCAAGTTCAATTCGAATTGAAATGTTGCTCTAAACGTATAACTGGAGGAAATAACATAATATACTGTAGGATTAAATGTGGCCATTCCTCCCATTATTATAAAGTGTACAGATTATTATAGATGCGTATGCACTATTTGTGTAACAGTATTTTGTTTGTCCACGAGCGATAGCTGTAAATACTTTTTAAGATACAATGATCACATGGTAAACCTTTAAACTTTGGTATCTTTATGCAACGAAACCCGTTGAGCCCTTAGCCAGGTTAAAAAAAATTACGTGGTCGTATTGGATGTGATAAATTTATGATTAAAACGTAACGAAGATAAAGTATTTGTAAAATCTATTGCTGTTTAGCGTCGTTGAAACATTAACTGTCAAAAGCATAAAAAATTGGACCAGAAAGCTTTTTTTTTTTTCTTAAAGAAACATGTTGGCACTATTTTATAGTAAGTGTCGTGTTAAAAACATTTTATACTGTCATAATAGGAGTTAAATTTCATTATTAACAAGAAATTTCTTCTCTTTGCTCTTGCTGGTACAAACAAGTAACGCATTTATGGCGTACCGCAAGCTTGCATTCTCTTTGTATGTGTGTGCGTGTACGCACGCGATGAAGTAATTCACGGCACGGTATCGAACAGAAGGCAACGAGGTGAAGATTATGACTCGTTATTATTTTAACACACATCAGTAACGCGTGAGACGGGAAATTAGTTCCGCCTAAATATGATCCACACATTTAGCTGCACTGATACACAGTAAACACGAAGTTCCTTGGCGACCATCATTAATAAGGTGACACGTTTGTGTGGTAAGAAGGCTGTAAAGGTAATGGTACATGTTAAAAGGCAAACATTATTCAAATTACAGTGCCGAGTTATTGATGGTTTGGACCACATCGTAACAATTCTGGCCCCGTCGTCTTTAGTCTTTATGAGCATGCGACGTAAATATAATATTTTTTTATCTAATCAGCTAATTTACATACGGCCATACACGGATTTTTCGCGGTAATTAAAAGCGAAAACACTTTTCAGAGGTTCATGGAGGGCGGGTATAGTTGCCAGACATCGCACACATACTCTTCCGGGCCACTTACTGGAAAATTAACGACTGGTTTATTCAGAGAAGTGTTCGTAAAACGCAGATTGCTTTCATGCTGTGCAAAACTGCTTCGAGTTAAAAATTATGCAAGGGTGTCTTACTTTGCAAATGAATACATTTTGTAAGTGCTTAGTGCTCATATAATCGTTCATCTTCGCGAAGTCAAAACAAAGTTTCTTCGTTGCACATGAACGCAGATGTTTGGGCGAAGGTCCAGTGCCCGAGTCACGCTGGTTTAAAAAACAAAAGAAAAAGTATATCCGTTCTTCCGCTCCGAGAGTAAACTGAGAGATGACAAATTGAACATAAATTTAAATTCAAACTCGGTGTATAACTACCATCGGAGTTTTCAAACGGTAGCAGATGACATCGTAGAAAAAAAAAAGATCCGTTGAGGGCGCTCGTGTTGGACTAAAGTATGCGCGTCAGATGTAATTTATTACACTTTCGTCGCAATTTAGTGCTTTTATTTCCAACTTACGTTTGTCACCTTGCCAAGTTGGCGGGTGGTGGCGTTCAAAAACACGCAGCTTTTTCGGGGGTGAAACGGGCGGGAAGAAGGTAGAGATGCGTGTTTACGCGAGGGATTAAGCTGGACTCGCTATAGTCCGTCGCACCCGGCAGTCATCCGTCTATCGCTTTCATCCGTCGGTTGAAAACTATTCCCAACAATCCGTCGTCCGTCTATCCTTCTGTACGGCAGAATTTCAGGCTGACAAGTTAAAATCGCGATCTTTCATTAGTTGGAGGTTTATTTTGGTTGGAAATACATTTTAAAAAAATTGGGAAAATAATTTTTTTTTACTTAATAAGAATATATGTATATTTAAATTTTATTCGCATTTTAGATTTCTTAATTTACGGCCAATGATGAATAAACACAGATCCCCCGCCTTGCATTTTATTTCGAAGTGCGTGTTTCCGTCTAAGTAATTTCATTAGAATGCGGTTGCTCATTCGCCCGTCCATCGAAAGTTATTAGTTTGGTAAATATTGGACGGATGGACGGATAGACAAAAAAGTTGTCCTACGATTGGATGAAGATGACGTGACCACTGAACGGACGGACGGACGACTGACGGATGCGACGGACTATTGCGAGTCCAGCCCTTAGTATTCCGGTGATGCATATGGCAGTGGAATTGCGCTTGTTGGCGATCTGTTTGGTCTCCGGTTTGAGCCCCCGCCGAGGGGCTCCTCGAGAGGATAGTGTCGTGAGCACTCCGAGGCGGCAGCACATTCCAGTTAATTGTAACCTCCACGTACTGTCCCTCCCACCCCCTTCCAAGTCAGCGTCAATTAGAGGGAGGCTGGTTCTGCACGTGCCACGGGCCTATCTGTTNGGGAGGGGGGGGGGAGGGGGAGCGCGGAGATAACGCATGGAATGGCTAATGAGCTGTATTAAACAGTAGTGTCTGATGTGTTTGATTACGATATCTGTAAATTAATACATATGTTATACCTACTGACAATATTAACAAAACTAATTTGTTTGCAACAAAACACGCGTCGCTTTTGTAATTAAAATTAAAATAATTTAAATTAAACTACGCATTTATATGAAATATGACCTAATACTAAACATCATGTGCTTGAAATTGGAAAAATTAGTAATTTAATTATATGTTGTTCATGGTAAAATGAACACTTTTGAAAGCTCTGCTGAAGATCTACTTGAATGCACATTTCGTATTCTTCCATAATGCTTGCAATTAACGTTACCATGGGCCTGATCACTTTATTCGTGCGTCAGTCAAGGGCAATTGTTAAATTTTAAGAAAAGTAAATATTTTACAAATGTTTTTGTTCTTACACTTAATGCGATAAAGAAACCAAAAGTAAAATAAAATATTTCAGTCTTCACGAATGTTTACTAACACTTGTCATTTAACGTTAACAAATGGAACTACTTTCGCTCCGTCGTTACCAACTTTACTGGGCGCATGACAGTCAGTGTGCCTGTTAAACTATGTATACGCAGGTAGTAACAATGACATTTTTCAAAGGTTTATTATTGAAAGTTCTCACTTTACCATGAATAGTGTTTACTAACTAATGACACTTCATTCAACCACAATTCACTAGTGGTGGTGGACATAGGTGAGAGGCAGAATGCTAGTTCGTCTGGGTGACAGTCCCGGCTTCTCCCTTACCCATAAGAAATTGCAACAAGGTGTTATTAACTTTACTTCCTTCCGTTTCCGCCATAACTGCGCCTCTCCATTTCATCTCATCACATTCATTCTTCCGGTAGGTTGAAGCGTCAGACGCGGCTCTTTGATACGACTGGCTCCCTTGTCTTCACCTTCTCTAATAACGTTATGATGCACGACGTAGCTCTCGGGCGGGAACAGTGCGTGGTTCGTAAGGGAGAAGCCAGGAGCACCTCCTGGATGCGCTGCAATTTGTGAACTACTTGGGTGGCGCGGCAGGCGGCGAGAGAAGCCTCAAAACAGAGTTCGGAGGGCGTGTGTAGGGTCGTTCGTAAACGCTGTACACAAATTATATGTTACTTTAAAAATTATGCAGAGCTCGCGAAAATAAAGCTATTGGTATCTGTTCGTAAATTTATATATGTCACACGCGGAACACTTTTTTTTTGTGGCTGGTAATGCTTCAGGAAAACTTTGATAGGTAGCGCGTACATCCTGTCCGGAGAGAAGTCTGAGCTTCTTATTTTGCTCAATAAATAGCGTATTTTTATAGTTGACTATTATTCTATTACCGGCTCGGAACGACATGAATTTAAAATATATTTCGTTAAATTATTAGACAAAATAATTCAACAATATTATGCAATATTTATGTAAGCTTTTGGAATTAATATCAAGCACGCAATGAAAGTGGGGTTGGAGAGGGGCGATTAATACGTAAAAAAAAGGATTCGAAATTGAGTTTCGCTTGGATACGGATAGTTTTAACGTGCCTTTAATTTTGAACACCTATACATTTCTACTTTAGCACGAAGTTTAGTTTCTAACACTAAAAACCGCTGTTTTATGACCACGTACAATAAAATGTATTAATTAACCTTGGAACTCTTTTTTATCGCGCGTATTTTCAGCTGGTCTAATGTGCGTTAGCAGTGCACTCAGAATAGCCAACGTAACATTAACTTTTGTTCGTTCGTGCATCAGCTGATACAGGATTTTGTAAATTACACGTTATTTGTTTCGAATACATTAAGTTGCCACTCACTGACTGTAAGAATCTGGCCAAATTATATGAAATGAAGTTTAGAAAGGCACATAACCATTCCGGAGCTAGTTTCAGCATCATGACAAACAAACAATACAACCTCGTCGATGGGAAGGTGGAGAATACTTCCCTTCCGAGAAACATTGTGAAACACCCCTCCCCAACAAACTACTCTGTCGAATGATCTATGCAGCTAGGGAGGGGTAAGACTAGAGAGCCAGGTATGCTGCTGAGAAGGGACGATGAACTTCGAGTAGGGGAAATCCACGACCGTTAGCCTCTTACGTAAGCACGTGTGCATACATCTGCCTTCTTATAAATGCCAAGCACAAACCAGGAAATCAGCCTCAGATATTACGGAAAGGTTAATAATGTGCCACGAATTTATGGTCACGACTACACTGGCCACTCGAAATGGGGAAAGGTTGGAGAAAGAAGGAAATCAAGAGACGGTGTGACCTTGTGTACTTCAAATATTCACCAGAAGCATACTCGTCTCGTTAGGGTAGACTGGCAAGAAAGGTGTGAATACTCTGGGAATGGTTGGGAAGATAGAGATACCAGCAATTTACACTTGCGAGTGGAGTCGAGCTGTGGCCAGTTGTGCCTTGTGAGTGAAAGAGCGAATGGACCTGGGAGTTGAACGAGTGCGTCGAGAACTTTGTGCAGTGGAATTTACGACCTGTGACTTTGGTACGAGGGCGCCGAGTCTGAACCGGTGACTTTGATGCGAGTGCATCGAGTGTTGGGAGACGCTGCAGAAATGGAGCCCGAGAGCGCGCAGACGTGCGGACGACGGAACCAGCGGATTGCGAGCGCGTCGCTGTATTGGGGAGTAATCAGGGTGCTCCCAGGAGTACGACGGAGACGCATCTACTGAAGGAACACTGGGGTGAAGTATGAAGGTTTGGGAGGCTTTTAGGAACCCGCGTACCTAGAACGTCTTTTCCGCGTTTGAGAACGGGAAGCGCGGGAGCGATAAGGGCGACACTGCCACGTGTATCAAGTGTCCCATCGCCGCTAAGCGCAAGGCTCTCAACTGGTGTGTAGTGTTCTCGTCGCGATGCGTGTATCCGTGAAACTTTCAGCGGTGACCGTATTATTTTATTGATGGAAAATCTGCAGGAAGATTTAATGCGTGGCCATGACACTTATAATCTGAGATACAGCACTTTGAATAAGACGTTTTTAGCTATTTTAGAGTGCTATGAAATGGTGCATCTAATGTGCGTGACGTCTTCAAAGCGCTCTACAACCCTCGTTTGAGTGTGTGATATTTTCGTATATCAGCACATTTGACGAATATTCAATAGTTTCATAGGAAAAAACGTGTCTTTCAAATACGCTGCAACGCAGTTCAAGCGGAAGCCGAGTGAAGGAGCCGGTTAGGATCAAGCGAGGTGAGTTTGGAGCAGCGCCGGAATGCAAGGGCATGAAGAACGGGAGATCACCGAGAAAATCCACCGACCTTTGTAAATTTTAAAGCAATTTTTATCTAGAATTTTAAAGAAATCAAGAAATTGGATGTAGTTATTTTATGTGATCACAAATAATACCTGCATTCTATTGCAAACCTGGCTGTGTCCAGAGATTTGTAAATTTTGTTCAAAATTGTGCAAACGTTTTGATTTTTTTTCTGAAGCGGAAACATTACGTTGCAATCGGAATATAAATGGCAAACTTCCTGTTAGGACAGCACTTTTAAGTGTAAGCTTTGGAACTCGTATTATTAAAAGATGCTTACAGAAGTTTTTATCGCCAGTGTAATGTTATTTCGGGATTGCAAAGTTGCCACAGAATAACACCGAGAGCATTTTCTTACGCGGTGGCGGAACGAACTAGGGTTCGAAAGATTGCAGTTACGATCTCGGGGCTAATAGCGTTGAAATGCCGGGTTTTTACGTGCGGTTTCCCATATTCAATACAGGTGCAGCTCCGTAAGGATATAAGCCATACGCATGAACATTAGATACGTATATTGCATTATAAAGGAATATATAACCACTACGCACATACCACGGATAAGATACACTACAAAACACTTCAAAATTTTTAATACGTAGGAAAAACTGTAGATTGAATTACAGAAGAATATAATTGTAGTGCGTTTGTAAGAAACGTGCATAAAAATATATGATCCTAAACATAAATGTACGCAACAGTGATATTATGGATGACCTACGACTAGAATTTCTAAAATTTCTTTCATTGGGAAACAATCTACACAAACGTGAAAACTGAGTCGAACATGTTCCGCGGTTTCCTATGCGTAACTTTCCAATTCAAGAAGTGTGAGAAAGTGATAGCCGACAATTGGAATAATATTTATTGGCCAGCACACGAAACTTTTTGTTTGACGACAAAAATTTAACTTTTATGTATTTCACCAATATAGTTAAGCTTGAAGGCATTGCACGTATTGTCATTATGCAATAATTAATAACATTAATTCCATAGCTTATGAAGTCTAATTTTTAAGTCTTTAGGTGAAACACAAATAATAAACGATCCCACTTACAAAAAAATACGGTAACCTGAAAGCGATTTTCTTTATTCATTTTAAAACATGCGTAGTAATAAAAATACATTTGCATTAACTTCAGAAACAACAACACATAAAAAACGCAAAAAAATCTTTGAATTCGACAATTTGAAAAGTAAAAAACTTTTTTCCCTGCGCGATTACGCAGACAACTCAAAAGTAGCCCGTAGTATTATTTTTGAATGTGAATTATCTCATTCCTGTAAGTTCGGTTTTACCATTTGCACAATACAGATAAAAAATAAACGATAAAATTATCCCGCCTGTAAGCGACTGCGCAAAAACTATGGAACCTAACTTGCTTTCATTTCTTTAAAATGATATACAATCTATTGTCTAAAAGTGGAACAGTGTTCTTGTGGGCATGCTTAAGCATCTCAAGTAAATAAATACAATGAAAGCGTGTGAGGAGTGATTGTCCGTCACCCATATTGCTCTCAGCAGCACCCACATCCGCAACTGCTGCCAACTCGAACACAATGTTGATGGGGAGAGAGGTGAGGCTTATCTGCTGTGAAACTACTCTTGCGTCAGGCGGCAGAGCTTCAGTTCTCACGACGGACTCGGCGCCTACTTCACGCCCCGTCTGTTTCAAGAACGACATCCAGGAATGTCCCCCGGCGCCGAAAGCAGCTAAAGATGTCTTCTACGAAAAGCGACAAGCTTGCCAGTAGTTGTTTTTCTACAGAAATGAGTCGAGTTCAGTTGGTAGGTTGGCCTACAGTACATGACTGATGGGAGCAACACTCCCTTGGCGTGGGAGCTGTGATGGTGTTGTGGTGGGAAAAGCCATTTTGAGGAAACCCCCGGGGTGGCGTGCAGTTGTTATCTCTTAGTCAGAGGTGTGTGATGTCATGTGCAGACATGGGTTCCGTGTTATAAACTTGTCGCTGTCTTCCAGGGGCGTTTCAATCAGCCATGAACAGTACCTGGCGCATGAATTGAGTTGTAGAGCAAATTAAATGCGTAATTTATCACAAAACTAAAAAAAAAACGTGCGTCCAGTGTGCTGGTTTAACAAAAGAACACTCACTTCAAACGAGACTGTTGAGTGCTTTCAAGACGGCACGCGCATCATAAACGCTATTTCAGAGTAGTCCAGAAGAGCTAAAAACTTTGTTTTTTCAAAGCGATGTATCTCAAAATATAAACGTCAGATACATAATTTCATTGACACTTCCTACATATGTTCCGCCGCTGAAAGTCCCATAGGTACTCGCAGAGCGACTAGAACACTCCACGCCAGTTCAGAGCCTTGCGCTTAGCGGCAATGGCGCACTTGATGCGCGTGGTAGTGTCGCCCCTATCGCTCCCGCGCTTCTAGGCCTCAAATGCGGAAAATAGCTCCAGGTATGCGGGCGCGCCGTCTGGCTGGAGGCACTGCGTGTCCGAGACCTATAAACGTTCAGTGCTAAACCGCTGCAGTGGGAAAAACAACTTTGCGCGTTATTTTCCGTTCCCATCCCATCTAAATGACAGTATAGTTACTTAACACGTGCCAACTCATTCTAGTTTCCAATAAAGATTTTCTATAAACTGGCTTAAGCTGTCAGCCATCCTGCGGAAGTAAAGAACGTCCTCGCTGTAGACGTAAGGTTTGGTGACATCATTTTATGTACACAATATTAAAGGCTACGTTCGTATTTGCGTACAACTATTTCACATAAATAATATCATGAAATATAAAGGCACGTGTTGAAGTAATAACCTACTATAGAGCGTCCCACTCTTAGATCGCAGTACAGTGAGAATGGCGCGCACTGTTGCCAGATTACTCCGGCTTTATTGGCGGGCTGAGTAACAAATGGGTGGCGAAGGATATGGCCTGATTAAGAGAGTTTTATGTGTTTAATTCCCTGGCAACTCCTAAGATAATCCAATCCTCCGACGCAAAGCAAGGCGGCTCCTTTGAAACTGAAACCTGTGAGAAACCTTATCATTGTGATCGCATGGCACGCGCACAACGAAAATGGCATAATTTTTTTGAGGCTGCAAGAAGATAACTTATCAGGCAACAGTGCACGCAGGAACAAGGACAGCGTTAACGACAGAGATCAAGTATTGGAAAGAGAGAGTGAATGTCCATTACACCCCACACTGCAATCTAAGAGTGAGGCGCTCTATAGCAATTCACAAAAACACAGTTTTCTTTGCAGAAGTCTTCCTAATTTTAAATAGGCAATAGCATTCACGTGGCATTTGGCGGCAGGTGCTTCTAAAACGGTCGGAGTGCGTGGGCGTGGAACTGGCTGACGGGGGCCCAACATGAACGGATATAACTCTCTGGCGACACTCGCTTCCGTTCCAGATACAGCAGCTTGGCTCCAGCTGAAGTCAAGTCGGTGTTTAATCCTCCCCAATCCACAACGCCGACCTCTATGTACGGCCTTTTGACGAATGCCTGCCTGTGAACCGACGGCATTATAAAACTGTCTCGTGGGATCTTTGAACCTAGAAACTAATTCGAACTGCATATCGGAATATCGGTGTGATAATCAATTACATGTGTGGTGATTTTTATGCATTATATACATACTTCTATAGCCAAAATTTTGAAAATTAACACACACGTTGGTTTTTCAATAACGGATTTTCCGTAAATCTAACTTAACTTTCCCGTAAATTCACGCAACTTCTCCGTAATTGTGATAAGTTATTTGTTTTTTTTTTTCATAATTTTTTGGTATACAGAAATAGGTTACGAATAAATCATAAATTTTTGTTATGCTGTTGTTTCCCAGTGTATAAAAAAAAAAAAAATTTCATGTTCAAATTTTTTATTTTGAAGCAAGAAATGAGCACGAATGAAAACTTGTCCGCGACACCTAAAGTATTGTATATAAATGTGTTATTTCTAATAATGTGACACACGTAGTGTAATTCTCAGTGTTTAAGAATGTTTCAATGTTTTAAGTTTTGCTAACTGTTACATGTGACTTTTGCTATTTTCTGAAATGGCATCGATTTCCTAACTGCCGCAGGAACGATAATTTTCTGGTTACAGCGGCGAAGAAGTCCTCGTGTAGACTTCGGGATTGTTCGGTCCCGAAACCCAGAACAATTGGAAATACGGAGAAATTTTGTATTTGCGGAGTTAAGTTGCTTCTTTCGTCACGCGGAGCGCGCTTCCTTATTGATTTTCCATCCCCGCAAAATTTCCGATAATATACACAGATTTATAATATTAGCATCTGGGGGTTAAACACTACGCTGGAAAACAGTTTTATCTTCTTCCCGCGGAAAACGTAAACAATATTTTAAATTCTAATCTTCTCATCAGTTATATATTTTATATGTAAACTATTCCACAGTGACTCACGGCAGACACATTATATTCGCATAACCAGACTTTTTTTATTGTAATTAGTTAATTATGTACGTTGTAGAAATAAAAAGAAAAACTGAAACAAAATACTTGAACTTAAAAGTTAAACCAAGGGGAAGATAGAAGATATAACATACACAATATGGCCCGAAGAGCTTAGGGACACAATGCTGACAACAATGCAAGCCTACGATAAACTAGTGGTTACAAAGCTACTGTTTATTTTGGTGAGACAAAGTGCGTGTGACCTCTAGGTTACAGACACCTAAAGACAGCGATGGCACTAAGATTTTATGGCGTGATTATGCAGATAAAAGTCTAGTGTACACATCACGGTACCACTCGAAATATTCACAACAGCTATGTTTTTATAGCTAAAAATTATTGTAGAAGCATTTCTTTTACTCATTTACACTATCGAAAGAAAAAAAAATCTTAAAAGAAAACGTAACAATTGTAGCAGCAGGCACAACTCTAACATGTTGGAAAGCGTTTGATACATTATTTTCGTACTCAAGCTGTGACACCCGGTCGTGCAGCTTGGGCAGACGACAATCTTAACCTACGCTGGAAAAAGACACGAGATTTATTCGGTTTCGTTTGAAGATGTAACGAGGTCACGAGACACACATTTTTTCTTTTCTTTAGCTGAGCATGCGCAGTGACGACGACGGGCACCGCCGGTTCACAGGCGGTTATGACCCTTGGCCCGCGTGACCCCGAGGTCCAGATAGCCCCCTCCACCAAGGCGACGGCATACAACCGACTGAATAATTCACGACGCCGCCGTCTGGCGTGGAGCGGGTCCACCGTCTGCACTCTCTCCACGAGCCACACATTGCGCCTATACCGGTAACGAGTTCATTAGCGGGTTCCCTCGCCCGGTAACGGCGCGAGCGCGTGGTTACCGCGTCAAGCAGGCTGCGCTCAGAGGGGGGCGCTACGAGCGGGGCCGGCCGCGCCGAGTCACGGAGGAGTATTAGGAGGAAACCCGCTCACTGCAGTACATCACTGATGGAAGCAACTCTGGAAGAGTGAAGTGCGGCGTTGCGGTAGAACAAGCCAGTTTCACGAAATCTCTTGTGTACTATGCAGTTGTTAACGCTCAGCCAGATGTATGCGATGTTATGTGCAAACATACATTCCGTCTTTAAATCTTGGTGTTGTTAAGCTAAAGTAAATTCCTTCCTGGGACCTTACCATAGGTCACTAACAGTACGTTGTCGTCCACTTTACCACCCACACGAATGCCCACCATTCCAGAATGGTGACCTAAGCAGTGTGAACCTATATCATCAACCACTAAC
>NQII01000128.1:750810-768585 GCA_002778355.1 Clitarchus hookeri | reverse complement strand
AAATAGAGTTTTTCCCATTTATAAGACAAATATAGTTTTAGTAGAATGCTGAGACCAATAATAAATTCAAAAAAAAAAAACACCTTGAACATATCCAATTTCGCGAGGGCTGGAGGTTTTAATTTATTTATAATGATATAAAAATACACTACACTGCACTCGCTGGCCACTGCACCGTCCTCCGTAGCCCCCCCCCCTTTTCTCATTGATCTCTCACGCCCAGCACTAATGCACTAATGTCCACAGAAGACTACCTATACAAGCCATGGCGGCTTGTATAGCTGAGATGACCTGGGATGAGGTTTTATTTTCTCTCAATGAATGGACAATATATTATCCACTAAACTGTCACAAATACCACATTTAATTCCAATAAATCACTATTATTTTTAGAATTTGTTGCTACATTTCAGATAGAAACTCACAATTACTCTATAATCTCATTTACATATCTCTATTATCAAGGATTACTACCGTCCTTATAATCCATAATAGATCATAAGTTGTACTTTAATCTTTTTCCTCTTTTTACAAAGCAAGAGTCTCACAGCGTTAAGATCTGGAGCTCAGAATAGCTCTGTATTGTGATTATAGTACTTTGTATTTTACTACTTTCTTAAATAAAATGAATAATTCATTTTTTAAGATAGAGATAGCTTTATTATTGTTCCTGATTTTAAGGTAAACTAAAGACATGTGTGTAAAACGTATGTATGTACACGGCTACCCTGCAATTCGAAGCAGAAACTTCGCGATTCAAAGACAAAGCATTGGCGACCTCGGACACCCAGCTCACGAATTCAAAATAAGGAAGTATCTCTTATGTGAAAAAAATCATCGCCTGCAAAATAGCCTTCACTCAGATTGTGTTAATGAATTGAAATAATCGTCCACTCCTTTTCCAAACCGAATCTCTAAAGGTACTACACAAACGTCGTCAGACATAAACACCCCTTCGCACCATTATCTATTTCCAGATGTAACTGGTCTAGCTTCACCCACCCTAAACAAGACAGTGATGACATCAAAACTGTTTTACGTGGTTTCTCACCTTGACCAATTTTGCCAAATAGTTGAATGCACATATTTTTATATACTACTAAATNACTAATCACATTTCGACCTTAAAAGTTCTGTGCTGGGATAGGTTTTACGGAAGCCCGTCATTCGGAGCGTAAAGTTTAATGCACATATTTTTATACTAAATAAGCAATGTTTTTACAACCTGATTCTTAGGAAAAGAATTAAAGTACCATAAAAGTAAAATTTAATAGGNAATAGTTGAATGCACATATTTTTATATACTACTAAATAAGCAATGTTTTTACAACCTGATTCTTAGGAAAAGAATTAAAGTACCATAAAAGTAAAATTTAATAGGCATGCTGAAAACATTTACTTTAATCCTTTCAAAATAGCCAAAATTGCAACACCGGCAGAATTACGGCGACTTACGTCACCTGGTCGCTGAAATTTTACCTTAAGGCGGCAAAGTTCGTGGTTTTGGATACCAGTATGTACTGATTTAGGATGTAGTTATAATTTAGCAGGTAAGCTGCCTTCCCTACACGAATTACCCCAGATATATGCAATTAAAGTCCTTAAGAGCCCGCGTCACCCGCAATATTTACGTTTTTATTAATTTATTCCTGATGCAAATTTAGGAGGATTTATTGAAAAATGCGGTAATAGAAGCGTAGAAAACTACATTACCAATCATTATGGACGTAATATATGAACTACTAACGCATATTTATTTCACAGTTAACTTAATACACAATTTTATATATTAATTCATTCTCACATTTTTTTGACAACCAGGGAACACATATTAGCAATAAGGTAAAAATTTGCAAAAAACTATAAAATGCAATGATTCTATAAAGAACCATTTTCAGTAAAGACCCTGACTCTGCTGTTATAACGCTTAAATGAAAAAATTCTGTATAATGGGTGACACAGCATCTTAACAAGCACCGATCAAATTTAAATATAATGCTAATTTTTTTATGTACAAAAACTAATCATGGATGAAGATTAACATGCAAACCACATTGAAGAACTACACAGGTATGTGCATTTTAGAGGGAAGGAAAACCACACTGGCAATAACAATCTCGACGCAGTCGATCAGGCCAAAATTTAAGATCCTTTGAATGTTTTGAGCAATCAACCGCACGAATAAACACAATACGTTAATTGCATTTAATTAAACCCGCTGTATCTATGCAGCTACAATTTGAATACACCCGATTGTTGAACTGAACTTTGCTACCTCCGAAATAACATTCACCGCATGCACCCTTACGACCACGAAGCTACACTGAAGAACCAAAAAAACTGGTACATCTGCCTAATATCGTGTAGAACANAGGGCAGTCCACAAATCCAATCTGCGCCAATTTGAGAAAGGGTTGCACGTCTGTCACGTTTAATGATTCTCGTCAGTCGTCGTTTGTCCCGTTCTTTCACGATCTTTTTCCGGTCGCAGCGGTGTCGAAGATGTGATGTTTTACCGGATTCCCGATATTCACGGCACACTCGTGAAATGGTCGTACGCGAAAATCCAAATTTTATCGCTACCTTGGAGATGCTATGTCCCATCTCTCGTGCGCCGACTATAACACCACGTTCAAACTCACTTAAATCTTGATAACCTGCCATTGTAGCAGCAGTAACCGGTCTATCTGCCGACCGCATCGCGCTAATCTGATTGGTTCCATACCTCTGTTATTTGCATACGCACGCCTATACCAGTTTTTGTGGCTCTTCAGTGTACAAGCGAATTGAAATGCGGCGCTCATGGACGCGATGTGAGCCCAAACTGGGTCAAGCAGGAGTTGTGCTCAGTGTGGAGAAGTGGTAAGGTCGATTTCCGGACGTGGCTTGAATGCACATTCGGATCTATGACTCTGTGGTACACGTTTTCACTCCGAATATACTTGGGCAAAGTAATATTTTCACCTCGTTAGGGAGGAGAAAAAATAAGGAGAGGAGGTGGTACATAAAGGTGAAAATTTCAGATCCTTCGTGACTAAAATATTTTTCGTTCTCACCAAAGGTTACACGCTTAAGGTAAGTGAAACCCAACTATTTCACTTCGGAGGTCGGCAATTTCATCAATTTATTCCCACAACACAACACTAGAACAGTATGACAGAATGATAAAGTCGATAATAAAAAAATTTCCCACATTAGCGACAGATAACAAATTAATAATGCTATTAAAAACAAAATATCTTAAAAAATATTAGGAAACCTATGATATCCTTAGGAACGAAACCCGAGTTCAACATAAATCGCTGACACATGCAAGCAAATATTTCTTTGGTCGTGTCAAAATTTCTGCTTCCATTCCATTCGCCATTCTCTTGTAGTAATCAACAACTAAATCACACAGCTAACACTACATCACACCATGTCCGTAACAACGCACGCCCTACATGTACATTTACGTAACCTCTAGGAAATAAGAGCATGACCCCTCAGAGCTGCGANCCCTACATGTACATTTACGTAACCTCTAGGAAATAAGAGCATGACCCCTCAGAGCTGCGACAAAATGGCTCACATTGCCCCTTAGAAAGTTCATCTGAATTATTGCGAAGGCGTCCAGATCTCTGCTGTATTTCAAAGTCATATTCTTGAAGATATTGTATTCACCGGGCTATTTGACCTTCTGGGTTCTTGAAATTTAGTAGCCAGCGTAATTAATCATTGTCGGTTCTTAGAATAAAATGTCTGCCATAAAAGTAGGGGTGGATGTGTGAAATGGCCTTCACCATGGCCAGAAGCTCCCTGTGTGTGAGAAAGTAATTTCTATCAGGCTTATGCAATACCCTACTGTAGTATTCTAGTGGTTTTTTNGAAGCTCCCTGTGTGTGAGAAAGTAATTTCTATCAGGCTTATGCAATACCCTACTGTAGTATTCTAGTGGTTTTTTTATTCCCATCTTGAACTTGAGATAACACAGCTCCAATAACTACATCACTAGCATCAGTGTCCAAAATGAANGTTTTTTATTCCCATCTTGAACTTGAGATAACACAGCTCCAATAACTACATCACTAGCATCAGTGTCCAAAATGAACATGCCCTCACTTTTCGGGAAACCCAGAACTAACGGAGATATCAGAATTTCCTTCAGCTTAAGAAAAGCATTTTCACACTCGGTGGTTAAATGAAATATTATTATTGCCTCAGTCAGTTCATGTAGAGGCGATCGTGGCGAACCCAGGTACAAATCGATGGTAATAGGCACATAAACCCAGAAAACTCCGCACTTCAGTTTTGTCATTTGGTGTCGGCCAATGTCTTATTGCTTTGGTCCTCTCGGGGTCTGCTTCGCTTACATGGGCCGACGCTACATGCCCCAAGAAATTTTCTTTTCTTTTGGAACATGTGGCACTTCTCAGGAACTAGTTTCAAGTTGGCTGCAGCCACTTTCCGGAATACAGAGTNCTTTTCTTTTGGAACATGTGGCACTTCTCAGGAACTAGTTTCAAGTTGGCTGCAGCCACTTTCCGGAATACAGAGTCTAAGTATGATAGGTGCACTTCAAATGTCCTTCCTATCACAACATCATCTAGGTAAACCTTACAGATATCTAAAGGCAAAACTTTTTCCATCAGGCATTCGAAGCTGGCAGGGGCATTACACAGCCCAAAAGACATAACTTTAAACTGCCAGGTTCCTTTCCCTTGGACACAAAATGCAGTCTTCTTTTGGTCCTCTGGAGCCANACACAAAATGCAGTCTTATTTTGGTCCTCTGGAGCCACCTCACACTGCCAGTAGACACTCTTCATGTCCAAAGTAGAAAACCATTGTGAACCTGCTAGACTGTTTCATGTTTAATCTATCCTTGGAAGCGGATAAGAGTCTTTCTTTGTCACATTATTAAGCTGTCGATAATCTACACAAAATATCAGCGAACCATCTTTAACAAGTACAATGGGGGACGACCATGGACTAGCTGATGGTTCTATCACATCTAGATCCTTCATTTACTTCAGAATTCCCTCAACACTCATGCATAGCTAGTGCAGTAGTCTTGGTGGCTGTTTTATGGGCTTGGTATCTCCAATATCAATGAGATGGCAGGTCATGTTAGTCCTTCAAAGGTCATTTGGTTCACATGTGAAGGTATCCCTATTTCTCTGCAGTAATTCAGAGACAGACTTCTCCTGTCGCCAGTTAAGATTTTCTTTGTTCTTATTAGCAGTTCCTCCAGTACTTCTGGTAACGGGATACGGGTCGGTGACTCCCTCGGGAGGAAGGTTTCCAGGCGTTTGAGGTGGTGTGGCAGTACCATGCTATAGTAGCCAAGCCTGGTTACTGTATTGCATCTCTTATAGTAAGTCTCCACTCATGGCGACCCAAGGCTAATCGTGTCACCTCTTTGCTTTGCAAATTGGGCTCCGCTGTCCCTATCCCTATGGGAACCAGCTTCCTCGCAACTGGTCAGGGCTATCTGCCAAGATGGCTTGGGCCGACAGCTGGTACCTAGGCCCAACCACTTGACGGGGTGTTGGAACACTTTATTGGCCACATTATTGGCCACCTTGGAAAAGGTAATTTATGAATTTGATGTGACTGATGAATGTATCGGAAACAAGAATTAAGTTGCAGATTTTCTCATTTGGAAAATGATGTATTGTTTGCTACGGCGACTTTCATTAACCCGAGATACAAAGTGAAATTTTTCAAAAATACTTCAACCAAAGATCAATTTGTGAAAACTATTTTAGAATCCATTGGAAACGATGAATCAAGCTTATCTTCTTGTTCAAATCCTAAGCGTGCCAGAATGACTAATCATGGGATTGAAACATCTGGATCCAGTGCCTGTCTATCAGGTAAATCCACATCTTTAAGAGACACCATGAAATTGCTGTTGGATTCCAGTGAAAGCGAAGAAGGAGAAAATGAAAGTTCAAACCTTATAGAATTTTTGATTAAAAAAACCATGAATGAATAGTTAATAGAGAAACATGTGGAAAATTATATAGACCCACTTACATGGTGGAAGGTGAATAATAAGAAGTATAGTATTCTTTCTCCTATAGCGTGGCAATATTTAGTAACACCACCCACCAGTGTACCTAGCGAAAAAGTTTTAGTGGGGCATGTCTTCTTTACACACCCCACCGAAATAGGCTGCAAAGAGAAAAGGCATCAAAACTNAGTTTTGATTAAAAAACCATGAATGAATAGTTAATAGAGAAACATGTGGAAAATTATATAGACCCACTTACATGGTGGAAGGTGAATAATAAGAAGTATAGTATTCTTTCTCCTATAGCGTGGAAAAAGTTTTAGTGGGGCATGTCTTCTTTACACACCCCACCGAAATAGGCTGCAAAGAGAAAAGGCATCAAAACTTTTATTTTTGAAGTTTAATATCCCTCTACTACAATTTAATTACTAAGTGCTTTATTAAACTTACATAACTTACTTGAGTATATTTGGTAATTAAATTTTAACTTAATTACTATTATATTTTTTATAGTTAATCTATTATTATTTTTAATTCAAGAAGAAATGTTAAATGGTTGTGTTAAAAATAATATTACTAGAACCAAAGTTAAAATTAACATGTTAATTTAAAGAAGATTATTTTTGCTTTAATTAAACAGAAGAAATGTTTTCGTTTCCTTTCACAAAAAAGATATTGTTAACTTAATTTATAAGTAGTAGATTTAATCTACAATATGATTAGATACAGAAATCTCTAGTAGATTTAATATTATTCAGATACCTATCAAGTTGCATTTGTGTTCTCACAAAAAATCTCATTTAAAGTGAATTAGTTTAATTAAAAATGTGGTAACATATTTAGCCCCATTGTTTAGTGTTTAAGAAGTTCGAAATTTATTTTTGTTTTCATACAATTGATATTTTAGTTTGCAAGTTTAGGTAAATACCTACCTGAATTTGATTTTTGCATAGATAAATAAGAATAAAAGATTATTAAAAGCGTCTGTATGTACCTAATGAGTAACATCAAAACTGTTCTCCACTTAAAACTTTTTTTAAAAATATAAATACCTTGATAAAAATATTATAAATTTTAGCAGTTGCATTGTTATTTCATAAATATTTTCATTTTTCATTGCAAATACATTCGCTACATATTCGCATAATTTTTTGCGAATGCGAATGCGAATATTCGTAACAACACTAGTAAACATACACGAAATTTTGTTTATAGTGTTATATCCGCCATTTTTTGTGCATCCCGACGAGCCCGACTCGACGAAGAGTAAGAATAGAATCTCCTGTTGTTGTGCTGTCGGAGCTGAGATTCTGTCGGAGTGAGGCTGGGTGGAGTGGAGTGGAGAGATTTGGGTGGCTCTTTAACATCGAGTTCTTGAGAGGCGATATCGGTGAAGTGAGTATTTAGCTGCGTCGGAATGCAAGAGCGGGGGAAACGGGAGATCCCGTGAAAACTCGTCGACCAGTGGCATAGTCCGGCACGATTCCCACGTTTCCAGGAGCGACCCCGCCGGGAACAGAACCCGGTTCACCTAGGTGGGAGGCAAGTAGTCTCACCACTACACCACAGTGGCCCTGAGACTGTCGGGGCCGACTTTGCTTCTCATTGTCTGTTGAAGATTTTTCGCCGTGTCGGGGCTGTACTGTCGTGCTACCGTGAGTCCAGCATGAGATTTACAGCGTGACCACTGGTGTTCGGTCTCGGCCGTGCGAACGCGTGAAGATGGCCAGAAACAATAAAATATTTAGGGCTGGGGAGGAGAGGTCTGAGGAATAAATCTGCATAATTCCGGCATTCTGCTCGCTCCCCCTCCCAGTCACGGCAGGACGCGCAAGCTCGCTGCAGGCGGCCCGCGGAAGGGAAACACATGGCGGGCGCTCAGCCCTTACCAGCGCCCTCAGTTCTGAAATATGGCAGCGAGTTATCTGGGCTGTTTCGCTAACCCGCAGCGAGGGAAACCACACACAGGCCATCTTGAAACTGCGTGATAATAAGAGCCTTGTTATCTCTCGCTGCGGGGAGGCTCTGTTCAAGAGAAGGGGAGGGCGAGGGTTAGCAGGGAGGATGAGGAGGGGAAACCAAGTATTTATGGTATTTGTACTGTGCCGTGGAAGAAGGTAGAGACTGTCACGAGTCATTGCGCGGTCTCTGCTTATCTTCATTACGGGAAGGGGGGCCGGCGACCCCCTAACGCAGTAATGACCAACAGTTTTTACACAAAGGGCCGCAACCAATATTGTGTACTTAACCGTGGGCCGCAAGCGTAACATTCGCAATAACCTCAAATACACAGATAAATAAAAAGCATGGTCTAGTTTTTCCTATTAATATAACATTATATTTAATCATACTAAGTATACTACGTACATAAAATTCCGTACATATCGAAAGGAATTAATCTTTCTTTCTATACTTGGAATGGTGTTATATTACACAGATAAGTCCGCGGGCCGCGGGTTGGACACCCTTTACCTCACGTTTAGGGCAGTGGTTGTCAAAATGTGTCCCGCGGGTCACTGGTGTTACGTGCCTAGGTCCGTGTTCCAAGAGACTTTCTAAATGTGCCATCAATTTTCATTGATTCGAAAGGCCTAGTTATAAATGTGGACAAGAGTGTTTGTTCCTTTCAGTTTAATGCTACGTTCAGTGATACGCCCTGTTATTTTGCGAGTCAGAGTGTAACAAAATATGGTTTCTAGTATTTATCACTTTTTTAAATATTTTGTTAAATGATTATTCATAAATTTTTGTATATTAGTCACAACCCACTCGATTATTTTATTTCAAACTAGAAGAAAATGTGTTTTTGTATTGTAATGTACATTCATAAATGTACATATTCACGAACATGAGGACACGTATATTAGAATATTACTTGGGGTGTCAAAATTTACCTAATCGCGATTTGCAAGTGTTCTCAAGAGGGAAATTGTAACTGAAGACTTTCGAACGTCATGTGCGTATGACAAAATATAGTCTGGTAATTGGTTACCCTACACATCAAACTTTGAAAACACCATGTTGTTACAAGACGCCAGAGGGGCATATCCGAGTTCGTGGGCAATAAAGGTAATAAGAAAAATAAAATAAACAAATTTTATTTTCAATTTATTCGTGCAGATATTATTGACAACATTAAACTATCTATCTATACTATTACTCTTATTATTCTCAGTGAGCGCAGTATTTAATGTCTATCTCAATTCTAATGAATGTTCTTATCAATGTTTCTATATTTGTTATAGTAATTTAATGTACACTCATTATTTGCACATATTAAATATGTCTATTGCCATAATTCCAAATGTCTTACACTCACTCATCCAGTTCAATAGTCCCTTCCGCCAGTCTCACTCTCCACTGTCCCAATGCTCGCAGGCCTTAGACTTCACTGATGCTGGTCGCTCTTGTCGCCACTCGACGCTCTGCTGGCTCGTCGTCTTCGCTGTCATCGCACACCTGTCGCTTAAGGTCGTACAATCCTCAAACCTTCAACTCTCAAAAACCTTCGGCTCGGAGGCCCCATTATGGCTTAAGTAATCTCGTTGGCCCGATCTGGAAGGTTCCCCGCACCCCGAGTTTCGTTGAAAGAGGCAAGGGCGATGAACCAGAACAATATTTTCAAGATAACAGCAAGAATTCAATCCTCTGGAGATCGGGAGTGCGTGAGTTGCGATAGGCTTATTGCGGCGGTACTCGGCGGCTCGCCTTTGTAAATCTCCAAGCGCTTATTGAATTGTCGCTCACATGACCTTCAAACATTCATTCGGTCTCACGAGCAGGTCGGGATAGGGGAAACGATAAAGAGCAGCAACATGTAACAACATACATTTTTTGCTCGTAACTGCGTATAATATTTTAGTAATACTATTGATGTCTCTGATGTAAGGAAGGCAGCGAAATATTCAAATTGGCAGCCTTTGAAATAGGCTTCTTTTTAATTCATGATTTATCAGAGCTAGATCTGGCGTAGAAGAACTGCATTTGTTTATGAAACAAAGTCACGGTGCCACTTGATCAAGCTAAATAGTCGTTACGTCATTGGGTCTGTAGCAATGTTTATTTTTACTTGAAGCGGAAAAATTAAAAAAATTGACAGAAAGAGATAAATAAGCCCGAATGTCAATAGTAATGAGTTAACCGAGAAACTGTTTCTCTTACAAAAAAATTCGAACGAGATAAAAGTTACATTTAGGTTTGAACCACCTTCGGAAAACAAACTACATACTGACTTGCCAGCAGCCAGGTCATACTCTTGCCGGGTGATACCGCGAATGATTATAGCGTTCTCTTAGAGGGCTGAAGCCAATGGTGAAAATGCCGTTTACAAGTATATATGGTGGTTATGAACGTTCTCGTCGTTAAGCATATCTGAGTTTATTAAACTGGATTTATTTTGTTAATTCATTTATACCCATTTAAAATGCGATTATAATAGAACAAACCAGTCTCCATGTTATAGCAATAAAAACAACTATTAAATTGTTATCGTAACTAAAAAGAAACAGAAACCTGATGCAATAGATTAATCAGTACAGAAATCAATTAGAATCTCGCTGAAATGTTTGACGTCTTCACACTTTCCCAGTATGCCGTGACTATAGTCTTGTGTTCGCCTAGGAGCAACTCAAGCACTCGTCACAGAGGAATACGCATGCACAGTCCACGAATCTACAGAGGATTCTCCCTCTTACTGCTAATACACAGCCGCTACACTACACGTCTGCCAACTCACGAACTAAATAAATGCCGCTTGGTAGCGTGGCGTCGCTTAGAGTATGAACGGGTTTCTACGCTTTTCCACCCTTCCGACACAAACAGAGGCGTCTGTATGCTTCTTGGCTGGCAATTGAAATCGATCCCCTTCTCTTAATTAATGTACTGACGTCGCAATATGGGATTATTGGACCTGCCGTGGGGCACCAGCCATTCACAGTGA
Source organism: Clitarchus hookeri (assembly GCA_002778355.1). Taxonomy (NCBI): domain Eukaryota; kingdom Metazoa; phylum Arthropoda; class Insecta; order Phasmatodea; family Phasmatidae; genus Clitarchus; species Clitarchus hookeri. Next base: position 757,649 of record NQII01000128.1, on the reverse strand, counting down.
ATAGTCAATCCTGTTGTTTTGTGCATTTCCAAGCAAAATATGTCACGTTAGTTTCTAAATCTGACACAAAATACAAAATTAAACTCTTTATAATCATAATAAATATCTTTCTTTAAATTTTATACAATATTTACTAAGAAGTACGATACTTGATCAAAATATAAATATTTTGAACATATTTGACGTCCGACAACTCTGTTGGTCGATGGCAAAAATTAAACCGTGAGTTACAAAACACTTCGTGTAAAGAGTTGATTGAAGCCGGTCGTAATAGCACAGTGTTTTTCGCGCATGTTGTTGTTTTTTTCTTGCTGTATTAAATTTTAACTATTTCACTGTGCAGGATATACTTTAGGTGATCATTTTATATCCATAATGCCTAGTTAATGTGAAAATAATTTTCGAACAATAACAAATTTTCAACTCAGAAAATTTTTGCATTATTAGCTGCATAAGTGAAAATTTTAATATGTTTGTGATGTACGAGCAAGAAGTGAACTACTTGCAAAATTTTAACACAATCAAATTGAAATTCTACATCACTGGATTTTCAAAATAAATCAATTCCTTTACGGGAAACACTTTTAATTCTTATATATAGAAAACCATAAAAACTAATTATTATTTACACACAGCCATCATGAAACTGCGTGATAGTAAGAACATTGTTACTGGTAATGACGTTGCGTATAATAGCTACATTTAGAGCAATACTTAATGTATAAAACAGTGAATCTGTTTCTATCGAGAAAAAAAATGCAATTCATTAAATAGGAAAAAATGTTCATTCGTTTTTTTTTATGCCGATCAAAGTCAAACTTGAAGGCATATTTACTAACGCCACTCCCACATAATTAATTCTGATTAATGATAATGTTTTGCAAAATTTAATGTAAAGTTTAGAATTAGACTATTTTTGGAAAGTAAATAACGAAACGTAGACGATCTGCAAAAATCAAATAATTATTCTCGAAAAAGAATACCATATTAAAATAAAATAAATTTCTTTGAACTGCCGATTACGTGGAACTACATGAGCATATTTTTTACCTGCGATTGTTCTTACATATTCGAAAAATCTAGACATCTAAGAGTGACTGAAATAATTTAGAAAATATATTTTATCTTTATTGCTCTAAATGTTTGTACAAATGAAAAATTCATTTGCGAAAGATGAGTCAAATTATTTAAAAAAGCAACCTTAATATTGCCTTTTAATGAAAACATCACTACTTGACTTTCTTATATCCAACATTTTAAATTAGGCAGTGTTTCTGTACGTGGGTGTGCTCTAATGTCTCAAACGTCCGAAAGTACAAAGAAAAGTCTTGTAACTGGTCAACCCGACAAAGTTTTCGTGAATACTTATAATTTTCTGACGTCTCATTGGGCCATACGAGTAAACCAGACACATACAGGACGTTAACAGCCGTTGGCCAGTCATAAAATGTACTGAATTATAATTAACGATGTGGGAATTTCACGACTCCACTGTAAGACTTTGAACGTATGCAAATAAAAGTTACTCGCGCAAAAAAAAAAACGCCTTCGACACGCCATAGACAAACCAGGGAGGAAAACCATGACCGTGTCCTTTATAACTTTATCTGGGAAAGAGACAGCATTGGATCGAAAGATGAGAGAACGGTGCTATAGTCACACTACCATGGAGGATTATTTTCGAAGAACATATATATCAAATAACTGTGGACGTCTTCTAAAATCGTTAGCGCTGGCGGGCAGGTTTTCTCGGGGTATTTCCGTTTCCTCCCGCCCTCGCATTCCATCAAAATCTCGCTTCGACCCAGTGAGCACTGAAAATGCTAACTCAGCAAGCCGGCTGCTCCCCAGCTGACAGACACGCCGGCAACCCCGTGTGCAAAACCGTCCGCAGGGTTGCATGCTCATCAGGCGTGACGCGGACCGTCGCACTTCGGGAGGGTTGGTGTCCACTGGAGTGTTTTATTCGAGGGGGGAACCGAACAATTGGAGAAGCACGGGACAGGACGATAAGTCTGCACGAACGCTCCGCGCATCCCTGACAGTTCACTGAGTGCTCGTCTTGTTCCTCCTCAGCTCCCGTCCTTCGTCGCCGAACGAGGGAGACCAGTGCCGGAGTGAATTTGCCGACAGTAGCGAAGTGGTCTTCCCGTTCGATCTGCCCCAGAATATCAACGCGAAGGAAACGTAGACGCGACAGAAGTTTTAAAAGCCCAAAAATTTGACCGTTTTGGTATCTAAGAAGGTGCATTTTTGCACGATCTGCAAACATTACTCCTTTAGCTCCCTCCCGACGGTGGAGAGGAATTAAAATTTGACTTTACAGAGGCGTTTTTTCCGTATTGGGGCCCACTAGATACAGGATACGGTTGGCACTTCACCTTTAACTTTTTTCATTAGTTTATGATAGGTTTTACATCCTGGTGAGATTAAATACGTAGCAGTACATGCTGTTATTAAATTTATGTATTCCTTAATTATGTGATTCTATAAGAATACTAGCGACTAGAATCTGATTTGTATACATGTGCAAACCTAGTTCATGAGCTGTCAGATATGTTCTCTTGGCTTGAATCAAACTCTAACTCAGACAACGTAGGGGATATTGCCCTTGCATTGCTCTACATGGTATGTGTTTTATATCAATAACAAGCAAAAAATTTAAATTATTTTACCAGAATGAAAAATTGTGTAAACTTAAATTGTGTTCATTTTTATTGCTTTCTGTGATTATGATAATTTCATCGTTTCAACACTTGCAACATATCTAAATTAAAAAAACATTTTTTTTTGCCATTTGCAATAATTGTTGCATTTAACGATTTTTTTTTTTTGCGGCTTGGTTCTGTGAATTTTAAAATACTCTTAATATACGCGTATTAGAGAAGTTTTCTTTCCATGCTCATGCACAAATAAAATCAGTGCACATATTCACTACAATTATTATGGTATTTCAGCGTCGTCGATCGACTTCTGTAACGCGGTTAGAACGCGAGTCTCCAATGAGTGGCGTTCTCCGTAAGAATCCCGGCCAGTACACGTATGTGTGTACTGTTCTTGGCCAGCTTTAAAAAGTAAAGTTATGTATGCTAGATTTACCACTAATTAAATCTTTAAGTTGTTCGCCTCGATTAGCCTTGCAGCATTTAGGTAAGACGTAAATACGGAACAATTTCACAACATTCAATTTAATGTTGTAAAATATGTCATGTAATGATGCTGTATAACAATTTTCACTCGTATCAGTCAGCTATCTATCAGTTTTATTTAATGCCTAATTTATGATTATATACACTAAACGCAAAACTTTGGTAAGGAACGTAAGTAGGTCATAAATACAGTTGATATTATCTATATTTCAAGAATTGACGGCAAACATTTAACATTGTCATAAGTTTCAACAGGTCATACAATAAAACAATAAGATTTTTAAAATACTCGAATAAATGAGTTGTGGTTGTACCAAAATACAAGACCAAAAACACGCATTGGTTTTAAACTTACACGAAACTGTGTTCAAACATGTAATTTAAACCTAATAAAAAATATGTTATTTAGATTTTCGTAGTTACGTGTTAAAATCACATTTTTACTGTTTCTAAACATAAATAAAGCAATACAAACCTCTTACAAATATGAAGAAAGAGCACCTGATAAGTAATGTTTTATGTTATTTTAAGTTCTGCTCAGCAAAAACATTTTTCTGAAAATTGTGAAACAGAAACCAACTTGAAATCTGGTGAAATTTCTTTATATTTATCAATTGTAAAAAATGCAAACACTCTCTGTGTGATTACAGAGATGTCTTGATGTATCCCATACTTTTATGAGTGAGTTAGTTTTGGCTATATCACTTATTATAATTGATGTTATTGTGTAACTCCAACAAATTAAGAATTAAGATGATTAAAAAAAATATATATTATGTCACATTGCTGTTAAACGACGCGCTGTTGTATTACGTCTCCTATTGCACTTTAAAATCATAAGTTAATGCGAGATGAAGTAACAGGAATTTCGGGGNGAAATACGCAAATCGCAAGCAATTTACCTGCTACGTGGTTGGCTGCTCGTAGCGATACCACTGCAGTACACCGCGCATTTGTTTACTCGTGCAGCGGAACGCTAACGACATCAGTTTGTCATTGCATAGCGGCCACAGCTGAAAATGTATTTTTTTTGTAAACACCTTGTTTTTGTTAATGCGCCAGACTACACAGCGCGCTGTCTTGCAGTGTGTTTGAAAAAAAAACTTTTTAAAGCAGTAGGGCCGCAGTGGTGTGGTGGTTAGTCTACTCGCCCCCCACTAAGGCGAACCGAGGTTCGATTACCGGCGGGGTCGCACCGGGATTTTCGCATGTGGGAATCGTGCCGGATGACGCTGCTTGTCGGCGAGTTTTCTCGGGGATCTCCCGTTTTCCCCACCCCTTCATTCCAGCGCTGCTCCATACTCACCTCGCTTCATTCTCATCAGTTCTCAAGACCTCGATGTTAAGAGCCGCCCGAATCTCTTCACTCACTCTCTCAGATGACAATTAAAGTATTAAGGCTCAAACCGACGTCGTGCATGTGTTTTTTTAAGTGTTTATTTTTAACACTCTGAGGACTACGATCCATTGTAGCTCGAGCAAAGATAATTTTTAATTTTCTTTGTCTTTGAAAACCTCACCACGCTCGGATTCTGCTCCGCTACTTTTAACACGAGATTGCAAGAGCACCACAGCCCAGCGGCATTTTCCTGACCAGGAAAAAGTAGTAATTTTGTAAAGGCTGTTCAAGGCAATGAGCACTTTTAAAATCGACCTATGAAATATGTCACTTCCCCTACCTGCATACGTTTTAACGGGCACACTGACTGGCGTGCAACCAGTGAAGTTGGTAACAATGGAGGAAAAGTACTTTCATGCGTTAACGTTGAATTAAAAGTGTTAGGTAAACATCTGTTTTTGCAGTGCATATAAGTTAAGTATAAGACACAGCAAATTTGTAACATATTTACTTTTGCAGTCACTTCACAGTATCATTGACCGATGCATGAATTAAGTGATCAGGTTATCTGGCACATGGCAATGTTAGTTTTATGTAATTTTACTTATGCTGGAAGAATACACACTGGACATACAACAAGTAGGTTTTTAGCAGGGCTTTCAAAAGTGCTCAATTTACCGTGAACAGTATTTAATAACCACTCAAAAGGACAAGATTGAGTGCAGTTCGTTTTACAGAAGACAGGACATTTTATTGCTGCAAAATCAACTTGGCACTCCACTGGCTGACGACTAACCAATAATGAAAGTTGTTCAGCACAGTAGGCGAGTCCGGTGATGGACAAATAGGTAGATATTAATTGGAAGCACAGAGACCATCAGAGTGGAGGCTAAAAGAGACTCGCTTTTACCGTGTCTTCATTGCCGGTAAATATGTGCAGACCTAAAAAATTAATGAAGCATGATGAAAGAAAATAGGCACACAAATTTAGTATATTTCACGACACTAAGGAACTCGTACATACTGTAGGCCTACGTATCAGCAATTGCTATTTAGGTAAAAAGTTTTACGACAATTATTTAAATAGACATGTATTAAGACACATTAAAAAATTTTAATCACTTTATTAATATAGGCTGTTCACGGTTAAGTGAACACTTTTGAAGCCCTAGTTACTTATTCATTTTTAGCCATTTTTTATCCTTTAACTACCTTTTAAAATAAATATTGCCATGTACGTAATAAACACAGTGTGTATATTCCACCGCACTTGGGAGTTAACGTCTCAGGCTAAAATAAAATATACATAATGACTATTATTTCAAATGAGAGGGCTTTCAAAAGTGCTCACTTTACCGTGAACAGCCTATAATAGTATATGGACTACTACTTGGCACGCTCGCCACAACGATCTGATCAATGCGTAGTGCAATGTTTCCGTGTTTACAATAAATTATACAGCGTGATGCTCTATTTACAGTCGCAGTCTGCGTTCACTCCATTTCCCCTAACATTTCTTCGAGGCAGCAGCCAGCAGGCGTGAGTCCGGTCTCTGTTTCTCGTCCTCCATTCAAGCTCCTGCTCAAGGACTTTTCAAGAAACCGAGTGGGGTGGCACAGAGGTAAACCTTCGGACTTGCATTCGAGAGGGCCTGGGTTTGATTCTCGGCTTTGCCGTACTGATTTCTGTTTTCCAGGTCTAGGCGAATGCTGGGATCGTTCCTCATTATGAGCCATGGCCAACCCCTCCCCCGAGAAACTCGTTCCGTTTCTTATGCCATCGCTGTAGACGACACGTTAAGTCCTATCACTTTTCGGGATGATAGAAAATTATGCGAAGACTGTATTATTGTTTTATTTTCACCCGCTGATCACGATAAGTTTCAAAGCGTCTGATTTTTTACATCTCCCTCTCTCAATCGCAGAGAGAGAAGCATCTCACGATACGAGATAATTTGCAAGAGGAACAAACATACGTTGTTTTGGAAGGTCCTCGAGAACAGGGAACGCTAATGTGATGACAGTGTGTATGGCTCAAGCATTATTCAGCACTGAGGTGGAACCATGTGAATTACACTCCCATATAATCACAAGATCACGCGTTATGCATAATGAAATCAATGCCTTGTAAAAACCAGAACATCGGCGTGTTCAGAGCCGGCGGTCTCCCGTTGCGTGTAAAATTCGGAAGTTCATTGTTGCCGTCCCTACAGTCATATTCTCGAGCCCATCATTCAGAAACATTTCCGGGCAGCATACAGACGTTCCGGCTTGCCCCACATACCGCCAGCCGCGCACGGGTATAACGTTACGTGTCGTCTGGCCATCTGTTACGGCAAACGACAGTGGCCG
>NQII01000128.1:577509-750624 GCA_002778355.1 Clitarchus hookeri | reverse complement strand
GCAGCACCATACATCACGTCAGGAGCGGCCCTATGCAAGCACGCCCCATCCCTCCACGGGGGAATAATTTCCTACCGTTCAATCGCCTGGCTCTTGGGGAACGCAGGAATAATCTAGCCGACCCTCCACCCGCCCGCCCTGCGCAAAGCACCGTCTCTCCTGACCTCCTGCCATCAAGACAATAACAGCGGCCGACCACGAGAAATGAATAACCCCCGCGCGCACAATAACGGATAATCTCGACGTCGTCCCTCCATCTTCTCCAATAATGGCGTCCCCGCGGAAGGCACGACGTCCCTCACGTCAGTCATTTCCCCTCTGAGGAAAAAAATAACTCCTTCATTTTTTTTTTCCTTATTCCTCCACGAATATCACGAGTTTATTCCATGACATTCAGTTCCTCTTCAGAACCGTTCTCGACAATAAAAAAAAAAAGTATCCCTCGTTGTCCGTCTCTCTCGTTCCTCGCTTTATGTAAGGGAAGGACACGACGCTGTATATAGGTCTGTGAAAAGGCCAGGGAAGGGTCTCTGTGTGTGTTTGTGTGTGTGTGTGTGTGTGTGTGTGTGTGTTGCACGAGGATGGCGCGTCCCATTCCGCCAGTCTCTCGCTAACTATCGCGCCTTTTGTTCGCGGAATGGCCTCGGGTTTCCCCGACCCCTTACCCCCTCAGACCCAACCCCCGACAAATTATCGATCCTCTCGCTGCGGAATGGGTGGTTGGTGTGTAAGGGGTACGGGGTGGGGGTCCATCGTTACCGTGTGCGGGGCAGAGCTGCTCCCGGAGTAGGGTCGCGGAGGGGATGGGCTATGAGGCGCCCATTCGACGCCCACGCGGAATTCCTCAAGGGCCGGAAGTCTGTCGATGGTGGAGGAGGGGCTGGAGGGAGGAGGGGGTAAGATATTGGTCGGAGGAATCCGGAGGGCGAAAGATCCCGGTGAAAACAAGTCCGATAGCCGGGGCGCGAGCGCGCTTTATTGGAAACACNCTCCACCTTCCACGCCAGGAGAAGGAACTTAACGTCCAGCTGCTGCGTCGAGGGGCAACACCGGCGATGTCGAGAGCTGCCCTGCCCTGCACGTTTCCCAAGTGAGGTTTGTTTACATTACAGGCCGGGTTTATACCCTGGACGTCTGCTAAACTGTAGTCCATTCACGGTTACTTCCAACTTTTCTGATGCCCTGTTAAAGTTCTACTTCCAGGATATTCCTCTGCCTCATGCAAACAAAGCTTTTATTCAAGCCTATAAAATTACACCAAAGGGACAACGCACCGCATTCGTGCGCACTCAGTTGCATAATGTTTTGCATGAGAACTATTTCTTACTAGGCATTAGCAAAACACACTGATTTTCTCACTGTTTTTATTTTTATAAATCAAAAAAGAAATATTATAATTTATAAATAACATATAAGTAACAGGTTAATTTGATAAAGAATACGATAATTGTATGTTAACATAAGCATAAAACGCTTGTGGTACATTACAAATTTAATATACAACCAAACACGGCACATGTGGGGTGATTTTTCAAAGGTTTGATTAAAAAAAGTGTGAAGAAACAGCTGCGAACAGATTATATACCACAAAAGGCACAGCTATGACTTAAGGTGTTCGCCAACATGGCGCTTGAACAGCGCTGCAGCGTGTTCGAAATACGAGTTGTTTTGACGAAACTATTAACCGTGCCCCCAATATGTTTACGTACGAAAAGAAACCATACCCCAGACGAGGACGGGATGGTACTTTAGAGGTATCACTCATGAACTACGTATTATTTCGAAGCCCTCCAGCTTAGTTAAAAATGACTTTTTCAAGCCCCTGGCACAATAGGTGGTTGGTATTGATGGTTGATTATGGTGGTTGGTATTCGCGGGTGTTGAAAGACAGTGCCATATATGTGAGAAGCCACAATTTTCTGTTTGTTGTTGGTGTTGATGGCTGGTGGTTGATCCAAAAATCTTTTAAACGCGTGGTTGATGGTTAATGTTAGCATTATATAGGATCTGAACGAGTGATAGTGGAAAAGCTGAGAAATTGTTAAAATATTCGTGAAAATAGAGACATTTATATCAAGCTGATAATACATGCCGTCATTCAGCAACCCGGCAATATTTATATTAAAATTCCCACGTGTAATAACATAAAAGTTAAAGAAAATCATACGAGTCTTTTATATTTGCAGACTTTTACGAAACGACTGCATCATTATACACTAATTTGAGTTAACTGTATGAATATTATTTTAGTTACAAAATCAGTAGGACATTTATTTCTTAGTATAATGAAAAAACTTAATATCAGCAATACAAGTTTTGTTTGCTTAAAAATTCGAATTCCTGCAATTACCAATAAATTTTAACCAACAAAAATAGTCCTCTTGTCGGAATGCTCTCAGGTGAACTGTTTTCGCGAAATCCTTTCGGAAAGTACGTATGCAAAACAGAAGGGTGAGTGGCCTGCGAGGTCGGCAACACGCAGTACACGGGGCGGTGCAACACCACGTGGCATTTGAATTCAAGATGCACCGATTCTTTCGCCATGTCAACAAATAGCTTACAGCTTACTGTTCACATTTTTCGTGCAAAAACAGGGTGGCAACCCTTATTTTCATGATGCCGGGAGATGATATAACCAACCGTACTTTCGCAGGTGTAAGATCTCCGTTCTACAAAACACCATTCGTCGATTTGTTGCCTAATCGTGAGTATTTCCTGACATTTTTGAACATAATTACATTCAAAACCGTGGATTTTAGGAGCGCGTAGTTCCCTTAATAATTTCTTTAGGGAAAAAGTGGTACAGACATTTCCACCTAATTTTCTTGTCAGGGATAACCTGCCGGATTTGTCGGTGTTGTTCGGAAACACGTTGTATAATGATAGCAACGAGCGTTTTGGTCGCAGTAACATTTTAGCTACTCAGAAATCTCACCACTCCTGTAATTCGTTAGAGAATCCTAGATGTGTGGCTGCGATTCGCCCAAAATGCTAATTATTACTGGTTTGCTGGAATGGTAATCAAGCTGCGAAAAAATAAAATAATTTTGATAATAGAGCATATTTACAATCTGTTCAAGTTACTTCAAACTTTTCTGAAGCCCTGCTAAAGTTCTACTGTCAGGGAATTACCCCGCTCACGCAAAGACATCTTAAACAAGTCCAGAAAATTATATCAACGGGACAGCGCACCACATTCTTGCGCACTCAGTTAAATGATATTTTGCATAAGAGCTTTTTCTTACTTACCATCCCACTTATTTTCTCACTGTTTCAATACATATTAACTATAAATTAAATATTATAATTTTTAATAAAAGCATAAGTAAATATTCAATTTAACAAAAAATTAAGTATTTTTATGTTAACAAAAGTATAAAACGGTTGACATATATAGGAAACAACCAAACAACATGAATGGGGTAATTTTTCAAAGGTTTGATTCATAAAGTTTGACGAAACCGCGAATAGACTGTTAAAGATAAAACAGCGCGTCGTTACNCGACCAAACACAACATGTATGGGGTGATTTTTCAAAGGTTTGATTCATAAAGTTTGACGAAACCGCGAATAGACTGTTAAAGATAAAACAGCGCGTCGTTACACGCGCTCACCAATCAAGAAGAGCTCACTGACATTTCCCGGGAGCGAAAATACCATGGCGAGCTAGATGCTCGTTTGCTCCAGCCGCTGTCTAGCGCGCGCAGCGGCACGTGACCGAACTACGCAGTGCATCGCAGACTAGTTGAATATTCATAACGCCGGATGTTTCGTAACGTGTGGGGAGTAATGCCGATGTAGATTAAGGGCCTCGAAACAAGTTAAAGCTAGTAGTTCGTTGCCACCTTCAACTACGGGACTGTCTTTACTTTCAAGGAAACTTTACCACGCGAAGTTACAAATTACTGTGGCGAATAGAGAGGCGTAGTCAGAGGGGTGGAGGGTTGGTGGTTGCATACTCCCATTTTCCCTTAAGGTTGCCAACAGTTATTATTAAATTCTTAATAAGCTTTTAACTGATATAAACATATTGTTATATGCGGTCACTACGCATCCTTTACCTGCCCCCCCCCCTCCACCAAGGCATACGAAGTGCAGTAATCCAAGGACATCGCCAGTAACTGGAGAAGAGAAGGCAGGGTTACAATTGGACTGCCACAGAATACTGACGCGTGCCGCGATAAGACTACCGGAACTGATGCCGCTCCCGACCCTGGAAGATGAGTGACTCCTGGTTAGTCGTTGTGCGAAGGTTCTTTCCCCTCAGTGTGAATCAGTTGCATAAGCCACGGTGTGCCTCTGTGTTGAGTGTCTGGAGTATGGAGCCTTGTACGGCCTTAAGCGCCAGGTGTGTGGTACCATCGGAACGACTAGCGGCGACGCAGTGACCAACGAGTGCAGTCTGCGAGCATCTGGAGTAGAGAGAGATATATATATATAGACTGACCGGCTAGACTGAGAAAGTCGGACTTGATGCGTGAGTGACAAGACATTTGGAATAATGATGTTAATGTATGACAGTGGGCATTTTGATCGTATATGTGCAGATAATAAGTGACTAGTGTAAAGACAGTGATAATGGCCTTAATTAGAACCGTGTGTGGCATTAAATATTGCGCTCACTGATAAGCTAGGAGAAACAGTAGAGATAGACAGTTTTTTAATTAATAACTGTGTTTATTTTTATATGATGGTAAATAAATCAAGAAATTAAGTTTATGAGTTTTATTTTTAGCAAGATCCCCATCCCTTACGAACTCGGATACTTGTAAGACTATGCAATTGCTATAAACTCTTAATCATTTTATCATATTGTTAAGTAATTTTCCTCCTAGAATTGGTCCTAATTAAAGTATATCAGCACCTCTAATGCCTCGTGTAACCTCCCTTGCTTCACTTCGGTTAGTTTTATCTCCCTCTTCCCTGGCCCACACATGTCTGGTTACGTCACTGATAAAGAAAAGATTAATTTCTCGCTGAACATAATTTATTCAACGTAATTTAACAGGGCGTGTTCAGTTATTCGATAACATGATTTTGACCCCGGTCGACTGCACCAAACTGGTTTTCCTTCCCCATTTCGGGCGACTGTTCGCATAGATCCGTAATATGAATGTTATCATTCATCACCCGTTCGATAAAGATTTCGATTAGCTAAGTTCCAGGAAAGGAAATCAATATTGTCACATTATGAATACTCTTAATGTCCGACTAGTTAATAAAGTGGTGAGGGAGTCTGGTCGTAAAAAATTTAACCTCCCAGGTTCAGGAGACATCGTCTCTAAACGGTGGTAGGCAATGGCAGACCCTCGCAGGTTCATCTTGCTTGGCTCGTCTTGGACTGAGCATTCACACAATCCGGAAAAAATAACGTTAAACATCACTTGGGTGTCTAAAACATAGTAAGTTTCTATTATTTGTTTCAGTTATTCAACTACTCAACAGCGTTTTATTCTGCTAAGCAGTTAAAGAATCAACAAAATGCAACGGCATATTTCCACATAATGATCCAGTGCATAACGTTTTTTATACAAGCCGGCACGTACGCCGCTTTGATTTTGCACATAAAAACCTCATGAAGACATGGATATCGTGTGACAATCCGTAGAATAAAAAATCAAAGCTACCTAAGTGGGTTTTATTACGAAACACGATGTAACTTCATTGATTCTTATTTCGATGTGTCATACCCATGACTTTTTATACCAGAAGGATGAATAGCAACGAAACAACAGAGGAAATAATTTATAATTTGGCACCGACCCTACCCACTGATTTATTGCAAGGTAGTTGTGAAAACGTAAACTGTAAACTGTTTTATTTTTAGCTTAAATGGCCAATATGTACACAAAAATCTATGTTCACAGTGTAATTTATAACGTGGTAGCAGTACGGGACTACCGGTCTGGCCTCACAGAAGGCTATCTCTCTCTCTCACTCTCTCGCTCTATCTCTCTCTATCTCCCTCTCGACCGACTAACCGAGCGACCGATCCGGAGGACGTGGCTGCGTCTGGGCGCTTGGGAGCCATTGCCAAAGATTGCAGCTGCAGATGTATACTGGCAGTCGTGCATACGGCCCAGTATAGCAGAATTCTTCTTAACACGTGTCAGAGATGATGTCCAACCTTAGTATCCGAGAGGCCCGCCAATCGTAGACATAATAAAACGACAAGAACAGCATCTAACATAGCTTCTGTTAGTTCCTCCGCATTGGCAACCCTCGAGTTGAGCAGAAAGAGAGCACGCTGGGTGTTCCCCGCGCTGTAGTCACCCCAAACAATGAGAAAACAAGAAGGGGTGGGTACAAAATAACTGAGAAATTTGTAGAAAAGAAAGGATCATTATGGTGTGGCGAGTGTTCTAATACATGGAGCGTCTGTCCTATATTCCTAATCCAATCATACGAGACAAGTGGGGTGGTGGACTCCAATCGGATGGGGTCGCGGTGGCGCAGTAACAATGGCGATCGCCTCCCAAAAAGGCGAACCGGGTTCGATTCCTTGCGGGGTCACTCCCGGGTTTTCGCAAGTGAGAATCGTGCATGACGATGTCACTGGTCGGCGGGTTTCCCCCACCCTTGCTTTCCTGCGCTGCTCCAAACCTTGCTTCATCCCCATCGACTCTCAAGACCCCGACGTTGAGATCCACCCTAACTTCTCTACTACAACCAGACCGTTCGGGACCTCAGGTGTGGCCAACTGCCGTGTTGGCCTCAAATTACCCGCGGTGATCGAGCGTATCTCGATCCCGTGATCATCGGAGGGCCATTCCCATAAATAATGGCCTAATCGGCTGGTGTTTGGGTGACGTTCAACAAACATGGTTAATGAATCAGACAGTTCAGGACCCAAACCGTATTTCAAAAACAAGAAATTTGGTGATCTTCTCTTCGGTTCCTGTGCGGTGATGGACAAGACAATGAACGAAGAGCGGGCGTTGGCTGAGTTGAAGAACGGCACTAGCCATGCCCAACATGCAGCAACCTTTGTCGGAAAAAAATGTAAGTACCATGGAAATTAAGGAGATCCGCGGGCTAAAGTTCCTCACGTGACTGCCTGCGGTCATTGGGGCGTGTGGTAGACGAACCAGGCTCCCTTCGGGTTCGACTTTCCGTCAGTAATGCAGTCCAGTTTAGGTGGGTTGGACTCGTGGTGGTGGCTGAAAACTCACTGCGGTTGTAACCACCTTATTGCAAAGGTAGAAAGAAAGTGTATATAAAGAAAAAAAGGGGGAAATCATAATGGAAGTCCCGGAAGGGTTACGACTAAACGGGACCAGAGTGCTGTTCCATCCAGTGAGGCTAGACTCGTAATGACAATTGGTCGAAATACTCGTGCTAGAGGAGCTCCACGAGAAATCCTCCATCCCCGAGATATTTTTCGACTCAGTGAATGGCGACACAGCTCTGAACTCTTCTGGAGAGGCCGTTGAAGTACTGTTAGTGCCCCGGCTAGACCACATGTGTATTGCAACGCAGACAGGGATTTTGGGGACTTGGGGCACAGCAAATTTTAGGACCTCTATTCGTCATGACACTACGTACTTCGAATGTATAATTATATTGTTATATGTACGCATTATTATATAAATTGATTTTTCATCATCATTTATGACGATAACGTTAAATTATCTGTGCGAAAAGCTTTCAAAGTCTAAAGGCTTGAAAGAGCTACCGGGGATCGGGTGCCTTGGCCAAATTTACCCATTTACCCTCCCTTTTGAAGGCCCTGCCGTACTGAGTGCAAGAGTCTCAATACAAAGTAGGCTTCCCGTACGCACTGGTGTACGAGGACGAGACTTTGTTGTCTTGTAATTAACAACAAGAGCTAAGAGCGCCTGTGCCAACCCGACTTTTATCCCTCATCTAACGGATGTCGAGACGCGATAAGCCCTGATGGTACCGTGCCCTTAATTTAAATTTCGAAACTGCATACAGGTGTAAATTAGAAGTACGTACGTGTGTGTAAATACAATAAAGGTACACAACGCAGATATGTATTTGTACACAAAGTTTATCGCAGGGAAGGAGGTTTCTGAATGATGTGGCATGTCACCGAAGGAGAAAACTACCAACTGCGGCTTTGTTGTCTGGAGTTCTGTCGTGATTTCTGAGGTTTTACTGTATTAATGGAGCCTATCCCAAAGCCCTATGCATGAGGGCCGAACGGTGAAAATCGCCTGCACACGAAAAACTTTGTGCGTAAGGATAAAACATTTCCGTGCATAAAAGTTGGACACAAAACCCAACATTGATGACGTCCTTCTTTCCACCCGTAAGGTGGGCATGACAATGAAAATAAGGACTATTTTAGTTGCAACCTGGCATTAACGGTGAGTTACTGCCAAGCTAATACCTATAAAAAAAAGGAGGGGACTATTGCTAGGTGAACGGTGGTCTTAAGGCAAAAACCATGGAAACCCATCTTCTAACAGTGACGAGCATCAACACAATGGTATTATCCGAAAACCGCGGGGAAAAAAGAGAGGGGAGACCACAATCGCAAGCCGATCATCAACAATCCTCGATCCTTCCCCCCTCCATTCTCCTCCTCACCGATGTTTTTCTCCAGCCCGTCTCCGATATCCCGCGTCGCATTTTCTTTTCTCCGGGGAGAGAACGACAACTACTTCCTTCTTCCGCGGCATTACGATCTGAAAAGAAATTCATCGTTCGCTTCTTCGCCATTGAAGAAGCTCTGGAGGGAGGAAAAAGAAAGATTTGTTCCAGCCATACGTATATATTTGTAATCCACGCGGGGCAGGCTTTGTGAATGGTTTTGTGAATGTATTGTATATAGATGTGCGCGTATCGACATCGGCCCAGATATATATGGTCCCGGGGTGGAGGAGCAGGGGTTTATATACACACACGAGCATTATATCGGCACATGAAAACGGGATGGTCACCGAGAAACATGCGGGACAAGCATAAGCAAGAGAGGCTGGAGAGAAGGAATCCTCTTAGGATACTCGACAAAGGGCATTCGGTATACGGTAGGACGGTAGGCTACAATCGCGCGAAGCGAGATGCTGCGAGGGCATTGGAGATGCTTCACGGTTCTTTACTAGAGAATTTTCCAAAAGCTGATGCCAAGGCTGACGAGGATATTTGAATAGGTGATATCAAAAGTAGACTGTACGAAAACAAAAGAGGTGAACCATTTCGTTTGAGCATAATTCAGAAATATTGGTGTGCTAAATAAATTTGATTAATAGCTATTAATGTTTCGTATCAAATAGTACTGCATAATTATCATCAGTTTGAATCACGTTTCTTTGGAGAACGATACTTAAAAATAAGGTGGGGCACAAAATTAAATTGATTCACCTCGCCCAGGTTTTGAATACCATTTATATCATACTTATCATTATGATGGTGAATTATTGCGTGGCGTTTGATGTGTGGTAAGTACAGTCCAACGTCTGGTGGAAATTGCAACGATGTCTCAAGCTGAAATGCCAGACAATTTTTTGACATCTCCTACCGTACGTAAGATCTAAGGGGGCAACAAATCTACGTGGTTCATGCAATATGTGTACCAGTGCGCCAGTCGTGTATTGTGTTCAGCCTAGAGGCAATATTCTGAAAAATCTAGGTTCCTTAATAATAGCAACTGTGAGTATCTTTATGATTAGGGTATAGTATATTGGCGGTATCTTCACACCTTTTGAACAAAACCTTTAAAAAATTACCCCATGTATGACGTATTTGGTTTTTCCCGAAATATGACATGTATCACAAGCATTTTATACTTGTGTTAACATAAAAGTATCTCATTTTTGGTTAAACTGAACTTTTACCTATATTTTATCTATATATTATAATATTTCATTTATAATTAACGTGATTACAAACAGATATAAAATAGGTGTGTTTGTATGTCTAGTAACAAATAGTTCTCATACAAAATGTTATTAAACTGAGTGCGCACAAAAACGGTGCGCTGTCCTTTAGGTGTAATTTTCTAGACTCGGTTAAGCTTTGTTTGCATGAGACGGAAGAATAGCCTGAAAGTATAACTTGGGCAGGGCTTCAGAAAATTATGAGCAACCACGAATCGATCATAGCCATCAATAGTTACTTGTAACTCTCTTTGCGTGGTATTATATAAGTCATCTCTTTATTGATATCGTTGTGCAAAGATTTGCGTTTGGCAATGCTTCAGCCTCTGTTCATAATTCAACAATATGCTTAATCAATTGTTATATTTCTGTTATTATAGTTAATTTATTACTTCATACGTTAATTTAGTAAATTTCAAATATTCATCTTATTTTTTTCTGATTACATCTCCAAATAACACTTCTGAAATTATTTATGTCTCTCTATGATATACTTTTTCAGCTGGGTATAATTCGTTTAAAGTATAATGCGATAGTAGCAATGAACATGATGCCGAGTTCGTCATTTATGTCGAGATTATCGAAAATGAAAACTAATATTTTTCCTTTGCAGCAGAATATTATTTCGCACATTTTCTCTCACGGGCTTGTTGTCTTGAAATGCGGCGGCCATTTTCATGAAACTCTCGTTCACAAAGAAATTTTTGTTGGCCTAGCTTTATATGAAGACAGTCACGGGGCATACGAAAGACAGTCATGACGACATGTGGAGTTAGAAAATAGCATTTCGCCTCGTGAAGAGTGTAATGCTTTAACTGTCTTCATTTGAAGACCACAAAAAGGTACAGAATAGAACCCCACCGCAGAGTGTGGACGCCTGTTTATTGGGAAGGTTCATTCGTATCAAAGATGATCGCTAACTTGGCACCGTCCATTTTCCTAACCAAATAATCCAGCTACCCGCACCTGCATTACCGCTGTTCTTAGACATTTGGGAGGTACAGTATATAAACTAACATCAATATAACGCAAAAAAAAAATCGCAGGCATTTTTATAGACACATAATTGCAGGGTGGTGCCAAATGCAGGAACATTCTTATTTTATTATTTTTGTTGCAAGTTTTGAGCGCCCCCGAACTGCAAACATGGTTGAGTCGAGGAACACGTGACATTCATCAAATGGGGGGTGAATAGACCAAAGCCTGTTCAGGACTGGGCCAGTGCTGATAATAACTGGAAGATGATTTATTTTAAATCAGACGAATTCGGTGCTTTCCAAACAAAACTAAATAAATTTTATAGGTATTGTTCATAAGAGCTATGGACTAAAGTTAAGTAACCGGCTGAGTAAAAATTAAAAAATTTTTGAAATAGGATAAAAATTATAGATTTTTGAGTTAAGATGACTTAATTCAATATGGCCGCCGGTGCGTGCGAGTTTATACTTGGTGGACCACGTATCGACTAACAGGCCAGTGTGCGCGCGATAATTAATATTGTTTCGTACGCCGTGTCCACATATTGACATAGTTGTTTTTGTTTTTGTTTTTCGCGAAAAGATTTACGCGAAGACTAGACTTTAATATCGTATATACACATTTGCAGGTTTCCTTTGGCAATAAGTCGCTTGTCGTTGTGTGAAGAGAGCCTGTTACATGAGTGAGCCAATCAGAATGAAGTTTCTTATATACTGACCGTTCGTGATTCGCGGGCATACAGATAAGACGCGTAACAATTCAAATCATCCAATCACGAAAGTGGTTCTGAACGAAAGTGTTTTGGAAATCAACTTATCCTGAAATCTTTTCGCGAGAAACAGGTGATCCTAGCTAAAGTGAATGACTAAATAGCTTAGGAGATGTGTGATGTAAGTAATTATGTTCTTCCACGACAAAGGCCAGACAGAAATCGCGGGATTCCCTTTAAAATTAGTGTCTGTGTTTAAATATGTGGTTGGTGTAGGTATAAAATTAACTATTTAGCAATTCATTACTGAGTTTATGACAACGAGGCATGTAATTTACGCAGGTTTACTTTGTGTTTTGGACAGGAGCCTTCATTTGAAGTTAATCAATTTCGGAGAAAAAAGAATTATTTCACTAATATGATATTAATCAACAACAGAGAATAGGTACAATAAGAGGTGAATATAAATAATGTTTACTATTCAGATTGCAGAAATTTAGTGAGAAAATGTAATGAAAACAGGAACTAACGATTAAACGAGATAAACCTCAGAATCCATCTTCTCGTGGCGCGCACCGCATGGTTCGACCGAAGAAGCACAACAACGCCCCTGGCGACGGAGTACTGAAACAAGAAATCTTATCTGCGCGGCCTCTTCTGTCTCTCTCTCTCTCTCTCTCTCTCTGCAGGAACAGATACAACAACACTTGCACATATATATGTAAATGGCGTGTATTGAGAAAACTTCGTCCTCCGGAGATGCTCAGAACTTCTCTTCCGTTTTGGATGTTCCTTGCCCGTTGGCGTACCAAGGAATTCTGTTGGCGGTATTGCAAAAGCAAACCCATCACATACTCACAGTTTGTGTGCATTTTAAATATACGACAAACTGATGTAGTTCTAAAGAGAAGATATGTTTCCAAACAAGAAACTTGGCTACCGAAAAAAGTTTTTACAAAAAAAAAAAAAAAAAGACGCCTAACTTTACATTTCAAAATAAGAGCATATTGGAAAAACATAAATTTATATGAGGTAAAGCTAGTTTATAGTAACTTCTCATAGTAACATTTGAAAAATCTTCCTAACGGGTACACGTGTATTTTAAACATTGACTGTAGTATTAACAGCAATGCTTGCTACTGAATAGTAATCGTAGTTTTCTTTCTACAGGCGTATCAAGAAATCTTAAATGTTTTATTTGGGCAACATTGAAAATATTTACTTTTGTTTTATACACGCCAAACAAATCATTTGCGCATATAAAAGCATGGAATTTAGTAATTAGCACCGTAGCAGTGGTAATTTTTTATATGCACACGAAGAACACCTAACCGGCAGAGCGAAGACACCCAGCAATGCTTTCAAACGTTCTCAGCTCGTCATAAACCAACTGTATACTATTTTTAGAGCATAAAATATGACGCTAACAGAGTAGTATACCTGAAATAGAGCAAGCATTTTGAAATTTTCCACTTCTCTTTCGTTTCGTACAGAAAATTTAAGTACCAGCTGTGATATTGTTTGCAGTAACAGTTTCCTTACAATTACTGTAGAAATAATATAATTACGGGCTGTTTTCGGTTAACTGAGCACTTTTGAAATCAACCCTTGAAAAATTCCACTGCCCCTACCTGCATATATTTTAACGGGAACACTTGAGTGGTATATGCCGAATAAAGTTGGTAACGACGAGGAGAGAGTTTCATGCCTGAACGTTGCATTATAAGTATTAGGTAAACGTTTGTGAATACTCAAATGGTTTATTTTGCTTTGTGTTTTTTCTAATGCTTATAAGTGTTAGATCTAGATCGTTTCTAAAAGTGTTTACTTTTCTAATAATTTCACAGTTTCACTCGATCGGGGCATGCATGAAGTAATCAGGCTATGGTAATGTTAATTTTCCATATGGTATGAGAATACACAACGTTCATACAAGTAGATCTTAAGCAGGACTTTCAAAAGTGCTCAGTTTACCGTGAACATCCTACAATATTTTTTTTCATAGCCTCCCAGTCGTCTACGCGGGAAAAGTCGCACCAGAAGCTTCTTTCGCTGCGCTAAGTAATCGGCCTCCCTTTTCACAGATTCCCAGAACAAAATTACAGAACACTTAATAATCCATAAGTGGAACAGCCCCTTTTTAGAGCAAATTTCAGCTCCATACACCAGCACTTGTTTACTAAACAGTGTTCTAACCTCAAATCCAACCCACGCCGTTTTTGCTAGACGTGTTAGAAGATAAGCAGTTGAATGTTGGGACACTGAGACTGGTTGTGCGCAGCCAGCGAGATCGGTCTACCTCATCTCTAGTCTACGGTCCATATACTGTCAGGCAAGTAAGGCGTAACACCAANATAAGCAGTTGAATGTTGGGACACTGAGACTGGTTGTGCGCAGCCAGCGAGATCGGTCTACCTCATCTCTAGTCTACGGTCCATATACTGTCAGGCAAGTAAGGCGTAACACCAACCAAATTCAACTCTATGGCTGCTTCAGAATTTTTCGTGTTTTTAACTACACAAAAATAAATTATTATTTCAGAGAACACATTANCACCAGCACTTGTTTACTAAACAGTGTTCTAACCTCAAATCCAACCCACGCCGTTTTTGCTAGACGTGTTAGAAGAGAAGCAGTTGAATGTTGGGACACTGAGACTGGTTGTGCGCAGCCAGCGAGATCGGTCTACCTCATCTCTAGTCTACGGTCCATATACTGTCAGGCAAGTAAGGCGTAACACCAACCAAATTTAACTCTATGGCTGCTTCAGAATTTTTCGTGTTTTTAACTACACAAAAATAAATTATTATTTCAGAGAACACATTANTAACTCTATGGCTGCTTCAGAATTTTTCGTGTTTTTAACTACACAAAAATAAATTATTATTTCAGAGAACACATTAAGAAAGGCAAATAAACAGCAAAAAAATACTGATAATCATCACAACCGTTCGTATCGAGAATGACATCCCTTAAAGAACAGATATAAAGGAATAATGAAAACGGACGTGGATAAAACTTACTGAACTTACGTTCAGTAAACACAGAATAAGTCAGCCAAGGTTATAATGGTTATTTGAGATTAAATTTAGAGCTAATTTCACAATTATAGCTGTTTGTGGTTTGCTGAGNAGCCAAGGTTATAATGGTTATTTGAGATTAAATTTAGAGCTAATTTCACAATTATAGCTGTTTGTGGTTTGCTGAGCAACTCTTTTTTTAAAAAAAGTTCCTGCACAGAAATGCATACATTTTTAATTTACGCATTAATTGAAATACTCATGGTAAAGTTGGCAGTAAATTAGACAAATCAATTCCATATCTTGACGCCATCCTAACAGTGTTATGTTTAAATGTGTAAACTTGATTTTNAATTAGACAAATCAATTCCATATCTTGACGCCATCCTAACAGTGTTATGTTTAAATGTGTAAACTTGATTTTTTTTTTAATTTTGTTTCTGTTGTATTTATGCAAGCAAGATTAATAATTAATTTTTTTTTTACAATATGCATTTTTAACAATTTCACAGTTTCGTTTGAAAGTAGTAAGGCCCATACCAATATTAATNAGCCAAGGTTATAATGGTTATTTGAGATTAAATTTAGAGCTAATTTCACAATTATAGCTGTTTGTGGTTTGCTGAGTAACTCTTTTTTTTAAAAAAAGTTCCTGCACAGAAATGCATACATTTTTAATTTACGCATTTATTGAAATACTCATGGTAAAGTTGGCCGTAAATTAGACAAATCAATTCCATATCTTGACGCCATCCTAACAGTGTTATGTTTAAATGTGTAAACTTGATTTTTTTTCAATTTTGTTTCTGTTGTATTTATGCAAGCAAGATTAATAATTAATTTTTTTTTACAATATGCATTTTTAACAATTTCACAGTTTCGTTTGAAAGTAGTAAGGCCCATACCAATATTAATTTTGCATTTGACGAAAGGATAAATAATTTTACAGAGAAGTACATCGTAAGCAGGACTTTCAAATACTGTAAGTGCTCAATTAATCACGAAGAAGTNAAGATCTGCGTAGCCGTTACAAAGGCCAGTGTGTTTAAAATAACACAGCTACATGAAACGTCACTAAAACATTTTTCGTAAGAATTTGTATGTGCACGTCTGTGTATGTGTATACATACACACACACACACACACACACAAAAGCACTCACTAAGTTTATATTCTTTACACTGGAGTATTCTGCACGCCTCCGGATGTTTAGGATATGCAACTATATTGCTATTTAACAACTATGTCGTTGCTGCCTCTCTTACGTCTACTAAAGTACGAGAGTTACAATTTTTTATTTATGATAAACCCGTTTCATTTTACTTAGGCTTCTTTTTACGTTATACATATAGCTTTTGAATAAAAATATAATAATGCTGAGCTAAAATGCAAACATTTTCTGTACACGGTTTTGCAGATCTCAAGAGGGAAAAAACTCTATATTTTCTTGTATTTTTCCGATAGTTTAAATAGTTAAAACGATATTTTTACGGTCATTTTTAATTACAGTAAGAATATTTAGTCGTAAAACATTACGATTACTATTGAAAGTCCTGCAGAGGTAAGATAAGTTATCTTCGCGAGCCCCGCACGTAGTGACGATCAGGCATCTGAAGCACGTGCCTGCATGGACCTTAGCACTCCCGTGCTTCTACAATTAACCCCTCAGTGCCAAGAAGCCAGACATGGAGTGGGGGAGACGGAATTTAATAAGCGATAGTTTCTCATAATAATGAGTGACACTGGTAAGTAATTTGATGTGAGCGGGATGAAGGAGGGGCAGGGGAGGGTTTATAGGCAGCGTGGTTGGTGGTCCGAGCTTGGCTGCTGCACGCGATATATCGGTACAGTCCGTGTCGCCTATGCTGTGCTCCCAACAGATACGTACCCATATTTTACTAACTCTATAACCTGCGACAAGGGTGGTCCGGAGTCTTCGTTAGCCCCGTGCGACATCTACTACTCAGGATAGTTTCGACACACCCTAGCTATATAGATGTCAATGCTGTATGAAAATCATTAAACATAGCCGGCGATGTGGCGTGAATGTTGGGAAAAATCACATCGCAACTATTCATGGTACCGGTAATATTAACAATGTTATCGCAGTAAAAAATTGTGGATTAGAAACGACCTTGTTACACTACTTGCCGGGATCGCAATGCCATATACACTGGCATTTCAAAAGTCATGGGATAGCAGTATGCAAATGTATGTACCGTTACGTCTTGGAAGTGCCCAGATCTGTATCACTTGTGCTCTGACATCACGTGAGTAAAAGTGTGCTGGTAATGGCATTAAAACTGCAGCCCTTCATGGACTTTAGGTATCCCCACAACGATGAGAAATTTCAGCAGTAAAAAGCACTTGTGCCAACGCCACGTTGGCACAAGTTGTCCAAAATTGGTTCTAAGAGCATTATAGAGACTTTCAACAATTGATGTGGCCACCTCGTCCGCCCAATACGAACCCCATCGAGCATTTATAAGCCGTGGTGATGAGGTCCTTTCGCAACCAAGATCCTGCTAGGAAGCTGTGAGTACAGATGGCATGGGTCAACATCTCTCCACTGGTGTTTCGTCCACTTGTGGAACCGATGCCACGATGACTTGCTGCACTTCGCTGGGCAAGAGAACGGCCTGCACGACACACGACTCATTTCCCATGACTTTTGCCATGTCTGCGTACAAGCAATGCAGATTAAACATTTCGTTTCCAGGCTGCTCCCCGTCCAATTAATATAATCGTAGCTTTCGAAGGTCCTGTTCGATTTCTTCTTTATGCCTGGTGCGTATCGTTCCGCCACGCGTGAAAATTAAAACTTTCTACGAACGTAATGACTTGAATCCACGCGTCAAGCAAACGAATTCAGGGTTCAATAATTTAAAAATAACGCACTGAAAGACATTAGACATTTTGAGTTAGCTGCCAACGTTACTGCTCATATGCCAGGTAGTGTTTCACGTTAACATCTATGCAGATGAGGGCAGCAATCATTTTTTTTTAAACCCAATCCGACCCATTCTACAAAGTCTACACATAACGCACGTAAAGCTATTTTTTGGTACGTTCTGTAGATTAAGCTCGATGGCCTACCTGCGAGCATCTGATTCGTAAACCTACGTTCTGACTGGATCAGATTAGGGTGTACTGTAGCTGAACATAAAGCTCACTGGCTGTGACAACGAAACAAGTGTTGTGTCGACGTAAGTACAGCACGTATCATAAAATTCCTTCTTTGCAACACCTGAAACGGTAAATTTAAGTCGAGTCTGAAAGAGTTAAAATTGTGGTTATAGTGTATTCGCGGTTTCTTCGCACTTTTTGAATCACATCTTTAAAAAAATGACATGCTTGATTGTTTCCTACATATCGCACCCTGAAAGTAAGTCTATTGTAACTCAAAATGTCTTATATAAAGGAAATAAGCGTAAAATAATCGGCCAATTTTTAAAAACCTTTTAATAACGCTATGTCAGCAAGGGATTTGCAGTATTTAAACTGCAATAAATGTAACAGTGCGCCATTCAGTCCTTTAAAAACACTTGTATGTGTAAATATTAAATGTTAAATGTTTGGTAATTAAATATGATTTCCGGAGTGGAACGCTTGTTTATCTGCCTTACATCCAGTAAAAGAAAATGGAATGTCAAGCTGTAGATAAATCTTCCTTCCGACACAAAAATTGCAAAAACTTAAGAGTTACGGTTGTCTTGCATTCAAAGTGCGATATGTCATGTATCACATGCGTTTTATATTTGTGTTAAAATAAAAATACATAAATTTTTATTAAATCAAACTTTTAGTAATACTTTACGTTTATATTATAATATTTTATTTGTACTTTATATGAATAAAAATATATAGATAATAGGTTCGTTGGTAATGCGTTTTTATGAAAAATATTATTACACTAAGAGAACACGAATGTTGTGCTCTGTCCCTTTGGTGTAATTCTAGACTCGATTAAGCTTTGTTTGCATTGGGCGGAGGAATATCCTAGAAGTAGAACTTAGACAGTGCTTCAGAAAAGTTGGAAGTAACCGTGAATGGACTATAGAAATATGTTCCCAGCAACGCAACCATGCCGCGTTCCTCCCGAGTTTGTCGACGTCGCGTCGGCTAGACAAAAGCAGGAAGGGCGCAAGAAGCAGACTGTACCTCCCGCGACGAGCGGCCAGCGTGCCGCGCCCCGGGCACAAAGCGTGGCCATTGTAGCACCGCCCATCTCACCAGCTGCTGGCCATTACGCGCGCGCTCCAGCTAGCCCTCGTCCACCGTAAGGCTGCTGGGTACCTGCTTAGTTTGCGTCCACTGTAGAACCTCTGGGTGGCGAGATACTCTTTAGCCCAGTGGTTCTCAGACGTTTATTTACCACCGACCGCTTTATCATTTCAAGTAGTTATGTAGTTTTAAGCGTTACAACAAACCATTTCCTTTTGTCTGGAACTGCACTAGTTTCGTTGTATTTCTCTGTCATATGCCGGGACCATGTTTTTGTGTTTGATGTTATTGGCAGCAGCTTTTCATGCGACTAAGGAATTTAGTCTGAACAACGAATAATGGCTCCCACCATTTAGTGTATGATGTGTTTGGGGCACCGCACTAGATACACAATAGTACGGCGATGAAGACATTAGATTATGAGTTGTTCAGTTCTAAATGTGATAACATATTAATACACACAACCTACAGTACAAGTATACGAACCGAACTAGATATTCACAATAGAATTCCACAACACTGAGTTGGACGGCGGGATTTACACCAGATGTTCAAATTGTCCACCGTCCATTTGCTCGCATGCGGCCGCACGTCGNCTGAGTTGGACGGCGGGATTTACACCAGATGTTCAAATTGTCCACCGTCCATTTGCTCGCATGCGGCCGCACGTCGCAAAATATTACCTTGCACATTAATCAGCATGTCCTCACCATATCTGCAATTGTATAGGCTGGAGTCATGGGCCACCTCAGCGGCCAAATGGTTGGCCACACCACAAAATAACGTGTATATTTTCCTCACAATTTTTACCTCTATCTGCCATTTTTTTCACACGTTATTTAGCACGCTATTCTATATCCAGTGTAAGGCTGCTGGTTACAAAGCACTGTTTACTTTAAGGCCACTAGAAAGCCAACTACACCATATCCACTGCAAGGTTACTTTTTTACGTACTAATTCATGTCCACTGTAGGGACGCTGCCTAGAAAACTGTTATCTGTCCACTGTAAGGCCGCTAGTTAATAAACACTTTTCACCGTAAAATCAACAGATAGTTTACTACTCCCTGTCCACTGTGAGGTCGCCGGGTAGCATACTATTCTCTGTCCACTGTAAGGCTGCTGGTTAGCATACTATGTCCACTATAAGGCTGACGGATAGTAAAATAATTTCTGTCCATTGGAAGGATGCTGAAAATTAAAAAGTTCAATATTTTGACATTCCATCCAAACACTGTTTAATTCAAGAATATTGAAGTATACTCACGCGCCATCNTAATTCAAGAATATTGAAGTATACTCACGCGCCATTTTCAAGGAATACTTATTTTTGTCCAACTCCGTGCCACAAGGGCGTAATCTTCGAACTCGTGGTTCCAGGTTGGATAATTGGATAAGCCGTTGGTAGGCTTAAGTTCAGTTATAACGTAACCTCTATTTAAAAAAAATGGCTACCAGCATAAGGCAGAAACGTCAAAGTCCAGTTTTTTCTATTAATAGGACTTAATTTTATTTTTATTTCAGCTAAATAATTATTACCAGCCAGCCAGACATGCTCAAGCATTTAATGCTCCAATACCCCTGGAGTATAAGAAAACATGAATTAGCCATGAAAGTCCGAATAGAAAATAATACAAAAGGAAATGGATACAAGTAGGTGGTAATAATGCGAGGTTCAACCAAGTGATTTCGTGAGCTCATCTACGTCCTCCCAAGATGGGAGCTCCTGGGGAGATAATTGTTTACTACCTATTTACTTTGAAAACAATTTATTTTTCGCATAGTGAGGACCGAAACATAAATGTAATAATGAAATTATGTATTAATTATCCTATTTGTAAATTATTCAATATTTATTGCGTAGGCTTATATACATATAAAATTTAATAAAAAAATATTTGAGAAATAATATAATATCAGGAAGCATATAAATATCAATAGTGACAAGCGCCGACTGATCCAATTCATGCTCTTAAAGTGAGTGTTTCGAAATCTTAATAAAATCGAGCTCACGTCAGTTTATCATATGGCTTCTCGTATAAAAACTTCATTTGATACATCATGCATAATTTAACTGATGTGTGAAATATTTAAAGTATCCGCGGCCGAACTGTGACCTTCCAGAAAATAGTTGTGCAATCTAGTAACTCATCGGAATCAGTTTCCACAAGCGCAACTGTGAGCGTGATTTCACAACCTGCACTCGTTTTACAGTGGCGAGGAACCCAAGTCTGTAGTTAAGGCAATCAAACAAGGTAACGTTGACTGTATCAACGCGGCGCGATAAGATAGCGGCATTTACATGAGCTATCAGCGGGAGATAAGCGACCACGTACATCATACGGCTTGCTTTTCCCCGGCAGACTGTTCCATGACGATGAGGGCCTCATCGGGAGATGACTGCGTGTGGCAATAATGGTGACACTCACTCGGCACGAAGCCTGTATGCGAAACACTAGTGATGTTACAACCTGTCTCAGGAACGAATGCACTTTTTTGTGTACAGTTTTTTTCCACGGCAAAATGTTTTCTGCTGACATATTGGGCAGGTTGACAATCAGTTGAGTGTGTTAATGCTAACATCATCAATAAGGGATTGTGGGGGGGGAGGGGTAAGAAACACCGCTGTAGCCACGGAAACAGCTGTAAACAGGACTGATTGCTTTAAGAAATGTCAATAAAGCTCACTCGTTCTTGAGGGGGCCGCGGTGGTGTAGTAGTTAGACTACTCGCCTCCCACTTACGCGAACCGGGCTCGATTCCCGGCGGGGTCGCTCCCGGATTTCCGCATGTGGGAATAGTGCCGGACGATGCCGTTGGTCAGCAGGTTTACTCGGGGATCTCCCGTTTCCCCCGCCCTTGCATCTCGGCGCGGCTCCATACTCGTTTCACCCTCATCGACTCTCGAGACCTCGATGTTAATAGCCACATAAATCTCTCCACTCGTCCGTGAGACAGAGTATGGTCACGTTACGGCGTTCGCTTACATTTGAGCTATTTTCGCGTTTGAGGCTCAGAAGCGCGGGAGCTGTAAGGACGACACAGCCACGCGCATCTAATGCACCATCGACGCTACGCCCAAGGCTTTGTTGCGCGTACCTGTGGGACTTCAAATGGCGATGCTAACAATTTATTGGTGAAAATGCTGCAGCCAAGTTGAATACAAGACCTTGTCGGTAGTTTCACTGGTGCCCGGGTAGTAAGTATCTGAAAAAAAAAACCGTTTTCAACCACGATGGAGGGTCCAAACTAATATTTGTAGCATGTGGTATACCTTGACTTCCTAACATCATACGCTAAAAATACGTAGCGGGCCACTCAACGGCACAATAAAAAGTACGGCATCAATTACACCCTCTTCGGTTGTTTTGTGACCGTCGCAGGTGCACGTGACGAAAACTACTGCATCTATCATCGCTGACGTTTGCAAACACCACCGGGAGGGTTGCCAAGAAAAATCGCTTATCGCTAGAGGGCCCTCTGTGGCCGTGCACACCAAGACTCACAAACATCAAGCGAGTCTTGCTGACGCTAAACGCGATCCATCGTTGGCCCGACCGCCTTGCCGGATGAGTGCAACGCCTCAACACAGATTCACAATTTAGGTTAAAGATCTATAACAATTATTACTCAAATCGTAGCTATGTTCACACCGCAGTTAACAATGGCGGGTCACCAAGAATGACTTCAATGCAGGCCGGCCAAATACATCTGGGATCTCAAAAAGGCATGTGTGTTTGTAAATGTCTATGGTTTCCGTGGTTATTTTCTATCTCACAGCGCAATATTTGGCGCTTATTTGCGCCCATCGTTTTTCTTTGACGTAGACATTACTTTTTTTNTTTTCTATCTCACAGCGCAATATTTGGCGCTTATTTGCGCCCATCGTTTTTCTTTGACGTAGACATTACTTTTTTTTTTTAAATTATTTGAATACATATGCCCAGGCACAAACGAAATTAAAACTTCAACGTCGATTGCAATTCATATTCGAATGACAATGCAAGACAGACCCGACGGGAGTGGTTATGTAAGAAAACTAATACACACAGAAAAAGTCTAATGTTGTGCCAACATTATTAATGTTACTATTAGACAGTAATTATTTGTTATTTGTGATACGTCAGCAACAAATGTTGCTGATAATGTAACATAATGTTAAGCTATTAATGTTAATGTAACATTAAGTACTGCTGTAACAACATTACCTACTTAATGTACTACCAACATCAAGGTGGTGTTTATGTTGCGGAAAAGAAAACTTTGTTTTGAATTGATGTTAACTTTTGTGTTAAAAATTATATTGTACTTTCTTAGCTTAAAAAAAACAGCCCTATGTAAAATAAATTAAGTAAAATAATTTTTTCACAAAAATTAATTTTACGAACGAAAAATATATATATAAATTTACGGTCGGAAACGTAACGGAACCCGCGCCGTGAGTATTTGACATTTGCCATTATCCGAAACCCGACGTCTTACCAACTGCTCTATCGTAAGATGCCCGGCGGTGTTTCATATTGTGCGTATTCAGTACAACCTACCAACAAACTGCAGTTATCTTTCGTTACGTGGAAATTCTTTATGATCTATAAATATATGCATAATAAGCACACGTAAACTGCTTTGCAAGGCTTGAGAACTGGTCGAAGCTAAATACATTTAGTTTACATACTATGCTTTAAAATTTAATTACGGTGGTTTCATTTTACAAGGTTGTCGTCACTGTTCACTGCTATCCGCCATTCTACAGCGCCAAGTCAGTGTGAACTTGAGTTGTTTTGACATTTCTTTTATGTCGCAGTAAAAAAAAAAATTTGTACTTCCTGTTATTTTTAGCGTAATACAACATTTGGTTGCGCCAACATTACCTAGAGGCATTATTAAAATTAACACTTCAACAGTATATTTACATTATAGTATTATAAGATTTCGTAAATGATTAACATTATTAACTACTTCACAAAATTATTAATTTTACTACAGCATTAACGTTCAAAGGAATGCCTGAATAGTAACTTTTTTGTTACAACACTGTATATTTTTCTGTGCAGGAAACACAAGATACTAAATCGTTCTTGAAATTGATTGGCCTCAGTATGTTACCTTTACGTTACAGTTGAGTATGGTTCAACTTCTCACGTACAAATTCTGTCACTGTTAATTAATGCGAAAACACGGCTGAAAGATCTGTACTCGAACATACAAACAAAGAAAAGTAAATGCTCTAAGCTTCATGTCATAGTCAACTCGTGGTTTCTTACAAGTTTTTCTGAAGCGCAGCTAAAAGTTCTGCTTTCAGGCTGTTACNTCATGTCATAGTCAACTCGTGGTTTCTTACAAGTTTTTCTGAAGCGCAGCTAAAAGTTCTGCTTTCAGGCTGTTACGCCACCTCATGGAAACCAAACTTAACGAAGTCTAGATAATCAAACCAGAGCGACAACGCACCGCATTCGTGTCACTTTAATAATATTTAGCATTAGAACTACTTCCTACTAGGCAAAATCAACAAGTGTATTTTCTCTTTGTTTTTATTTATAATAGTTATAAATTAAATATTATAATTTTTGGACAGAAAATAAGTAAAGGTTCAATTTAACAAAATATAAGTAATTTTTTTGAAAAACAAGTATAAAACACTTGTGATANTCATGTCATAGTCAACTCGTGGTTTCTTACAAGTTTTTCTGAAGCGCAGCTAAAAGTTCTGCTTTCAGGCTGTTACTCCACCTCATGGAAACAAAACTTAACGAAGTCTAGATAATCAAACCAGAGCGACAACGCACCGCATTCGTGTCACTTTAATAATATTTAGCATTAGAACTACTTCCTACTAGGCAAAATCAACAAGTGTATTTTCTCTTTGTTTTTATTTTTAATAGTTATAAATTAAATATTATAATTTTTGGATAGAAAATAAGTAAAGGTTCAATTTAACAAAATATAAGTAATTTTTTTGAAAAACAAGTATAAAACACTTGTGATACATGGCATATTTAGGAAAAGCGAAAAATATNACATGGCATATTTAGGAAAAGCGAAAAATATCTTATATAGGGCGATTTTTTTTAACGGTATTCTTGTTTTTTTCACTTAACTCGAATAAAATTTTCACAAATTTATTAGTACAAATCGTTTCAGAGTATTAATTATGTACCTTACTTAAGAACTCTACTCTCATTTAAAACCCAGAAATAATCATGTTTTCTCAAAATATATTTTTAAAGGCATGCCGACAAGACAACGGGGAAGGTCTTCAACACCACACAACATTCAGTTATGTTATATATCAAGAGCAAGCTTCGCTGCAATAATGGTAATATTTTGAAACGAAATAAATAACAACCCACACCCTCATCACAACACAGGCACTGCTCGTTAAAGCCGTTTTAAAGGCCACAATAAATTGTAAAATTTTTGGCATATGACATACCTTTTTTTTTGTTGCGATATAAAATAATAAATGACTCTTCGAAAAAGAATGAAACGATTTATAGGAATTTTAAGTTTATATGTTATTTTTTTCGTAAAAATCTTTAGATGATAAAAATAAATACGCTAGGCTGCAGATCAAAATAATTGTTCGTGTTATGAAACTGTCGTGAAGAATATTTATTGGACTTTTCGATACCTCAGTACAATAGTGTTACAGCTCAAAATGCTGTTTTTTCAGGAGGAACAATGTTGTATTAAAAAAAATTTCTTACTCCAGTGCATTGTCACGCTACTTTTACCCCACGCCAAAAGGATTACCTTCAGTACTTAAGATGTAAAAGTTTAACACGCAACAGAAGTTTCTGTACTACATATTGTAAAGTAATTAATTGTAAAATCATATTTATTTTTGTTGTAACACTGTTGCACTGAGATATCGATTTGTTATGCTGTTCGCCAGTATTTCAGTTTAAACTTTGGAGAAAAATGTTAAAATGAAAATCGGTAAATGTTAAAAACTTACCAGGCGAGCCAAGTGGCGGATTTCAAAGATATTACAAAATGCCATTCCGATGACTTAAACACTTCAGCTTAAACCAAAAACGTAGTGTTAAAATAACTTTAGATGTTTGGTCTAATAATATATTTTAAGTTAAATTTCTCATATTTACGGTAAAAGCATGTTTAATTATATTTATTAAATTATTGTATTTTTGTCAAGTTATTATCTATATGTCAAGAAATACCCTAAAAAACCACATAATATTGGGGCTTGAACAGATATGAAAGGGTTGCCCTTCTCATGTAACAGCAGTGTAGAGGATTGATTAACATCAGAACAACGCAACAGACTCTCCGGCTTTTCTGTAAGACGTCATCAAGTGGAGGTAGCGGCGGAGCAATCTTACTATCAATATGTTTGCGGTTTCTTCATACTTTTTAAAACAAACCTTTGAAAAATCTTCCCATGTTTGACGCGTTTGGATGTTTCCTAAATATGTCATTTGTCACAATCGTCTTATGCTTACTTGTGTTAACAGAAAAGTACTTCATTTAATGTTATATTGAAATTTTACGTTTATTTTATTTATAGATCGAAATATTTATCACATAATTAATATAAATAAAAGCAGGTGCAAAATAGGTATGTTGGTAACACCAAGTAAGAAATAGTTCTTACGCAAAATATTATATAACTGAGTGCGCACGGATGCGGTGCGTGGTACCTTTGGTGTAATTTTAGACTTAGTTAAGCTTTGTTTGCATGAGGTGGAGGAATATTGGAAGTAGAACTTTAGCAGGGCTTCAGAAAAGTTGGAAGTAACTGTGAATGGAGTATACTTGGGCAACGAGGCTGGGATGCATGCCAGCGCCGGGATAGCGTGCTCTCTCTCTCTCTCTCTTTCACACACACACATACACAAACATGCAGCACGCACACGCCCATATGCACGTCTCAGATGACCGGCAGCTTGGTAAACAGAAGCACGTGCAATATTTCGCTCCGTCGGCGGGTCCAGCCAGCCATAGCGACCGCACTTCATCACCACAGAGGATGAGGAAGAGGGAGAGCGGGGTGATGTTTAATCATATTCCTGCACTCCTCCTTCCCCAGGATTCATTAATCAGGCGTGGCCGCGGGAGCAGGACTCTTGCGGCGACGTGAGCAGGTCGCAATTCACGTCACGTGTGCGATAACCTTTCAGACAGGCGGCAGAGTGCGGTGAGGGCAACGTATATAGTCTGGAGGGGGAAGGGGGTCGACACGAGGAGGAAATAACCTGCCGCCTTGCCACGTGGCAGCCGCATTGTTGTTCTCTCTACGAGACGCGATCCTGCCCGCCTTTTAACTCTCCAGCCCTCTGCCGTCGCTGCTTTGTTGTTAATGTCAACCCTTCTGTAGGTCCTCGTTAGTTTACTTCTCAATTCACAAGTAGGCCCTGCGTATCCTTCCCGCATAAAAATTAACACTGCCATGAACCGAGTAATCCGAATCCAGAACTCAAACTGCGAAATTAAAGTAAATTAAGTTTTTATTACTAAGCCAAAAAAGTTTAACATTACACTTTCATAGTTTGCCGTTGAACATTACCGAAAATAAGCTACATAATGATAGCGTTATAATGTTTGCTCTTACAAGATTGAATACAAAACTATTCAACTATTGAATAGTTACACATATTGAAGATGAGATAGGAATATTTTTCGTCTTCTGCGCATGAACCGAACATTGACCTACCCCACATCAATACAACTGTCAAAGCCACATGGAGTGATGAAGGTGTTTGTTTAGATCTCAATTTTCATAATACAAACACTTTTATATGAATAAAATATTTTTAACAATTTAATTTAATCAAACTGCTTTACAAATTGGTTAGAGGAATTGTAAAAACATCTCGAAACACTTGTTTACTAAACAATGTTCTAGCCTCTAATCGTATACACTTCGTTTAAGATAGCCATAGAGACCGAAACACAGTTCAATGTTGGGACACGGAGATTAGTTTTTCGCAGCTAGAGTGATCACTCTACCCCGTACTCCCTATACGTATGGGGTCATTGAGTTACACTACATTCAGCGTTATCAGAAACTGCTCTAACCCGCTCAGGGGGATACCCGGAGGCGCGCGGACACTGCGTTTTGCTATGAAAAATGAATCAGATGCATCCAAAAGTAAGTTTGTAACAATTGACAATGCCAAAACGTGTAACATAACTATTATTTGGTGAGCATTATCTTCAAATTAGGTTGTGGCAATAAGTTTTCAACACCACCTCATAACGAAGACACGCTTTTCAATTTTTTTCTTAAACACATACCTTTATTTAACAATTACTTGCGAAAATATATGCAATTGAAAACGAGGCTTCTGAACTCGTGGCGCGCACACTGAGAGAAAAGTCAACATATTATTTGCTTGTATAGGGCCAAAAATATATTTAGTTACCCCAACAAAATATTTTGTTGAGTAAACAGACATTGAAAAACAACCAAACTGATTAAGTTCATCTAACAAAATACATGTTTGAATAATCAAAACCTCTGTGTTGGGACAAATGGAATAAAATTGCCAACAAAATATTTTGTTCAATAAATGATATGCATTTGTTTTTCCACTCATTTGATTGCCTTCGTTCAAAAATACAGCTCAAGAGTTTGTCTGCATTTTTTTGTGACAATTAGGAAAGCAACAGAGTTTCTTAGTGCATTTATCGATGTTTAATAATGGCATAAACATCTTGATAAAGGAAGTTCGAAAGGAAACTAAANGAGTTTCTTAGTGCATTTATCGATGTTTAATAATGGCATAAACATCTTGATAAAGGAAGTTCGAAAGGAAACTAAAGAGTACAAAAGCTGTAAAATTTAAAATATTTATCTGCACGCGTAACAACGAAATATTCCACTGCCTCTATACATTTGGTAGCCCCAAAAGAACTTGGTTTGATTCAACAAAACTTTTTNATAGTACAAAAGCTGTAAAATTTAAAATATTTATCTGCGCGCGTAGCCCAATATAATTTGGCTACTAACAACGAAATATTCCACTGCCTCTATACATTTGGTAGCCCCAAAAGAACTTGGTTTGATTCAACAAAACTTTTTGCCTCAGTGCACGCTGAACTAAATCGGTGGAGAAGGCGACCTCTCGAAGCTAACGTCCAGACCTGTCTCTAGATCGCTGTTGCAGAATCAGAACACGAGCTCGGGTAACTGGGTTATCGCTGGCCGTGATCGCCACGACGCGACGTCACGAGCTTAACCCGCGGCATGACTTGAAAACAACTTGCGAGCACCGTATTGATATCCATGTGATTGAGAGAGCCCACTTGAAAGAGTTCCGCCTTGCCGCATGTATCTTGAGTCTTCAAGGCTTCGAGGGGGCCGCGGTGGTGTATTGGTTAGACTATTCGCCTCCCACCTAGGCGAACCGGGCTCGATTCCCAGCGGGGAGGCTCCTGGATTTTCGCAAGTGAAAATCGTGCCGGAAGATGTCGCTGGTCGGCGGGTTTTCCAGGGGATCCCGTTTCCCCCACCCTTGAATTCCGGCGCTGCTCCATACTCACCTCACTTCACCCTCACCGGTTTTCCGTACCTACAATTGTCGCCACTCTCCGCGCCTGAACGTGACTTTAAGGGTGTTGAACCCCAAAAAATGAATTATTTTATTTTTGTACTACAAATTGTTCAACTTGTACATATTATATATTATGACATTTTCCTAAAATAAAAAAATACTACACTTTTTATTTTTTCAATAATTTGATGTCAAATTCAAATTTGTTCTGTTTTTCTAACAGCCATATTAACAAATAGTAAGTTGTACTAATGAAAAAAATTACAAATTAACTAATTCCATGGGCTACCGCATGACATATATGTCATCGCTAAATAACAAGCCATATATATAAGGTTAAATATTACATTTTTTTGCTTATTTTTAACTGTTTTTTATGTATGAGCTGTTATTTGGCGATTACACATATGTCACACAGTAGCCCATGGCATTAGTTTACTTTGGGAATTTTTTTCATTTCTACAACTTAGTAAGTATTTCTTATTATGGCTGCAGATAAAACAGATTAAATTTGGATTTGAAATCAAATTTTTCAAAAATATAAAGTATAACATTTTTTTATTCCGGAAAAATGTTATCACCTATAATGTGTACAAGTTGAACAATGTTTGGTACAAAAATAAAATTATAATTTTTTTGGGGTCGAACACTGTTAAGTGGTAACCCTATCAGTTTAGGGCACGACAATAAAGATGCAATTATGACGCTTATCTGAAGACAAATACAGTATAAAGTTTCTATATAGAATAATTTGGCAGCTAGAATTTATTCTGAATACACTCGTTTTAAGGCATTTTCCGCTCAAAAAGTAATACTTAAAGTTTAAATGAAAACTTGAAATGTTTCTTAAATGATTTTCGTTTTAAGAGAGCACTTCAAAATACATAGGCGTTTTTGAATAACGTGTTTTCTGCCAAACCATTGCAATGCAAATCACGCAGCAGCCAGGTGGTTGTCTTAATCAGGTGGTCCCGTCTTCTGTCGCTTTCCCGTGAAAAACTGACGGAGATAAAAATCAAAATAATTTTTATAAAATATTGACTGCTGGCAAAAACTTTATCGGGAATTTCTTTATATTGATTCTGTATTCTGTTGGCATCATGTCCTGTTATTTTATGTCCACTATCGCTTATCCCGTTTCTTTTTGCACCACAACTGCTGGCATTGCATTGTGTGCGACTACGCTAACCAATGGCGCTTATCAGTGATGAGGGCCATTCCGATGGCTGGAGTGCAATAAACTTTATCTTCATGTTACAAGTCTTTCAGTATACATCTCTGTATTACTTCCCAGCAAGCCTGCTAACGCTACACACGTTACTCAGGCGTCATCTTCGGACCACGCTTTTAAACTTTCCCAAGGAAATTTGCTGTTAAGGGGAATCCCTAGAAAATAATGTTAAACGCCTCAAGGTCACATCCGGTCACAAGCACTATGAAGACGATAGAACATTGCACAAACAAGATTTACGCGTGTTCTGCTCCTCAACATTTTTAGCGGTGACAATCTGTTTAGAAGAGATACAGAATTGTCGCTATAGTTTAAAAAACTTCACGCTCTAAAACCTCCCTGGTGTAGCGGTTGCTGTTCAGATTGCCCTCAATACGTAGGAGTCGAGATCGGTTGTTGTATCCAATGGCGACCCACATCATCACACTTGGCGTTTGTCCGCTACGCCACACCACAATGCAGGCTGCCAGATTGCGGTCATCACGGTAGCGTCTAACAGGTATGCGGCCATCACTGTAGGAGAGGTTGAAGCGGGACTCGTCCGATAACACTACATTTTGCCACTAAGACGCCAGCGACGGCGTTCACGTGCACATTACAGTCTGAGGCATTTGTGGTTTCTTGACAATGGAAGCCGTCGCAATGGCATGCGACGGCTTCACAGCAGGCGGCGTCTAACCGTTGACGCAGACAGGTCAACACCCGTTGCAGTGCTTCAGTGTCGAGTCAACACTGTGGACGAGGTTGTACGGTCAGTTACGGCCATGCGGACAAGATGGCGGTCATCCCGTGCTGTGGTCACATTGCGTGATCCAGTACCCGCTGTTCACTGCGTACGACCCTCTTCTTTCCTCTGGTTCTACACACGCATCACTGTCGCAGCGGCATGCCCTGTACGAGCCGAAATGTCACGGTATGACAAATCCGTTTCCCGGAGACCGATCATTCTGCCCTGTCCGAACTCACTCACATGCTGATATGGCGCCCTTTCACGTCGACGAGGCATACTGGCACTTGTTTTCACTTCGTTTTTACGGCTCTTCACTGACCGAGCTCGCGTAACACGGGCCTTGGCTGTCACACACGAGAGGGCACTGCTGGGCCTACGTGTACGCCATCTCTCTGCAATCGTAATCACTGATTGCAGGTACTCTGTTCTACACATCCTCTGAGTTTGTATTTATTATGGCCATTCTTTCNACACGCATCACTGTCGTAGCAGCATGCCCTGTACGAGCCGAAATGTCACGGTATGACAAATCCGTTTCCCGGAGACCAATCATTCTGCCCTGTCCGAACTCACTCACATGCTGATATGGCGCCCTTTCACGTCGACGAGGCATACTGGCACTTGTTTTCACTTCGTTTTTACGGCTCTTCACTGACCGAGCTGGCGTAACACGGGCCTTGGCTGTCACACACGAGAGGGCACTGCTGGGCCTACGTGTACGCCATCTCTCCGCAATCGTAATCACTGATTGCAGGTACTCTGTTCTACACATCCTCTGAGTTTGTATTTATTATGGCCATTCTTTCNCGCAATCGTAATCACTGATTGCAGGTACTCTGTTCTACACATCCTCTGAGTTTGTATTTATTATGGCCATTCTTTCCGGGTGTTGCAATTTTCACAAACAATAGTGTATTTGATTGAATTGTACTTTTATTCACTTTTATTTATAAATTATGATATTTAAATTTTAGTTAATACGAGTACAAACAGGGAGAAAATATATGTGTTGGTAACGCCTAGTAATAAATAGTTCTCATGCAAAATATTATTACTCTGTGCGCTAGAATGCGGTGCGCTGTCCCTCTGGTGTAATTTGCTTGACTAGGTTAAGCTTTGTTTGCATGGGGCGGAGGAATATCCTGGAATTAGAACTTTAGTAGGGCTTCAGAAAAGTTGGAAGTAACCGTGGATGGACTTAAGGTAGTTTACTATATAAACAGTTTTTCCTTTCAAAGCAACGTACCTCCGATATGAGAACGGCAGGTCCTACTGGCGCTGAACTACAAAAATATTTTGTTTATTTTCTAGTGCCGCAATAAAACCACTTTTTTTTGTNGCAGGTCCTACTGGCGCTGAACTACAAAAATATTTTGTTTATTTTCTAGTGCCGCAATAAAACCACTTTTTTTTGTTTTTTTTTTTACGCGCGATGCAACATCTACATAACGAGAATAATGTCTTTTTTTTCTTTTCGTAATATAATTTCATAATCCACAAGTAAAGAATCAGTGCANGCAGGTCCTACTGGCGCTGAACTACAAAAATATTTTGTTTATTTTCTAGTGCCGCAATAAAACCACTTTTTTTTGTGTTTTTTTTTACGCGCGATGCAACACCTACATAACGAGAATAATGTCTTTTTTTTCTTTTCGTAATATAATTTCATAATCCACAAGTAAAGAATCAGTGCANCCTACATAACGAGAATAATGTCTTTTTTTTCTTTTCGTAATATAATTTCATAATCCACAAGTAAAGAATCAGTGCACGTCATTATGAGTGTTTTTCTTGTAAGTAATCTGATTTGCAGTTGGAACGCCATGGACGCAGCGCTGTTCACTGTTTGCGAGCAACACGCTCGACACAAGTAGTGGAGAGATTTCCGCGGAATTTAACATCGAGGTCTTGAGTTCCGATGAGGATGAAGTGAGGTGAGCATGGAGCAGCGCCCGAAATGCTGTGGCCGGGGAAACGGGGGATCCACGAGAAAACCCGCCGACCAGCGGCATCGCCCGGCACGATTCCCACGTGCGGAAATCCGGGAGCCACCCCACCATGAATCGAACCCGATTCCACTTGGTGGGAGGCGAGTAGTCTGACCACAAAAAAAAAAAACGTGGCCCCTATTTAACACAAGTAAAACGTTCGCAAAAATATCACAGCGTTGAAACACATGAGCTCGTAAATGTCAAGTATAATAATAATTTTAATTAAAACTTCACTATTAACATAAATAATAGGTAATCATGTTTATCACATATGTGGGTGTGGGTCCTCCTTAGGTAACTAAAAGGCCGTTCTCCTTGGTGTTATCAATCAACGTGTATCGCAAGGCGGCGCTAGAGTCAGGTTCGTCGTCATAGGATGACGTACAGGGAATGGCAGAGTAGGAAGAATGTAAGAAAGGTGTCATGGAGAGGGAGTTGGCGGAGGTTCGCCGACAAGCAGAGTTGCCAACTTAATGATTTTCTCACCAGATGTGGTGATTTCAGAAAATGATCTGGCGGCCGAACTTCACATTTGCGACCGGTCGGAATGTTTGTGATTTGTGTAAAAAATCTAGTCAGAGATCTAGTCATTTAAAAGTATTGTTTTTCTGTCATCAGATTATCGCACTTTTGTTTCTCCAGGATTGTTAATTTTCCCGGAATATATAATGTACAGTTGGAGAGAGTATGGGGGGAATAATTGTGGGTAGTTGTGTGGGCTCTCTCTTGCAGGGTTAAAAATTACGGTTTGGCCTTGAAAATAACNTAGTGGTAAGCAACTGTAAACAGCAAAAATTAAACCATATTTAAAGTTACTGAAACAGGTATTTCATTTAATTTGTGTAAAATTTAATTTAACATAGATTAAAATAACAATATGGTTATTTTCTAGTGCTTTTAAATGTTGATTTAGGGACTTTCTCTGGAAAAAGTTGGCGATTCTGCCGACAAGGTCCCGGTGCGCTCGCTCATGTGTGTGTGTGTGCGCGCGCGGGCTCATGCATATGCAGCCGAGGGCGCGACGCGGACTGGCACGCCACGCCACGCCAAACGCTGCTACACGCGAGAGAGCAGGCGAAGAGTGCGCCAGCCCCCAGACACTCCGCGGCCCAAGGAGAACACACGAGGGACGAGGCTACAACTCAAACAGCACGCGGGGCGAACCTTATCATCGTCGGCGTTGTTTGCCGAGCGAGATTCCGCGCTGCTACCAACTTCGCGGGCTCCTCCCACCTGGGTGGCGCGTCAACTTATACACAAAACGCGTTATTAAAAAACGGAAGGATATTCTGTAACGGCGTTCCTTAAAAAACGAAAAGCATTTAAGAAACATTTCGTGCCCAAATACAAGTTTACATATCTCATGTCAACTCAAGCTTAAATTTTTTTTTTAACGTGAAAATGCCTTAACCTTTTCATTTCCCAAAGTACGCGGTTGTCAACATGTTGCGCAGGAATGTTATATTTAACCAGTACTGTGTACTGTGTGGCTTAGTGCCCGATCGTCTTTCCTGAGGTAACTGATTCGTAAACCGCGCTACTGCTC
Source organism: Clitarchus hookeri (assembly GCA_002778355.1). Lineage (NCBI taxonomy): Eukaryota > Metazoa > Arthropoda > Insecta > Phasmatodea > Phasmatidae > Clitarchus > Clitarchus hookeri. The sequence continues at coordinate 715,834 of NQII01000128.1, read as the reverse complement.
TAAGTTATGAATTGTTCATGTCACTCAGTGGCTGTGGTGAACTGTTGCAAGATAGCTGGTGCTTGCTCACTTCTGTACATCCTCGGCGCACGCAGCAGAAACCAATGACCACAGTGCAGCCTACGGAAATACAATGGATTCCGATCACTCGCAAGCGAGCAGCAAGGGACTCACTACACGCGTCCTGTGGCGTCAGCTGCCGAGTTACGTTTTAGTGGTGGGAGTGTACACTAGCAAGCAACAGGATACAGCGCAAGAGCTAACGACAGCTTACCTTGAAACAGTTCACCACATGCCACTGACATCATTGATCGCCGAACACAAAGCCCACAGCTTACTGGCTGTGATAGAGAAACGTGTTCTTTGTGGTTTTAGTACGGCACGAATAAAAAAAATGTCTCTTCTGGAAGACCAGAAATTAAGGTGTTAAAACGTGTGTTTCAGAATCACTTTTAGCTGCTAAAATTTGATACAGAAACTTCAGAGTTGTTTTTTGACACGTATCATACTTTAATCTTTATTAGCGTTCCATAAAAATACAGGATCGCCGCTAAAAGTCACGTTCAGACGAGACGTCGACGGAAAGACTGCATTCCAGTTGGATGCCTTGCGCGTAGAGGCGATGAGGTAAGTGGTGACTGAACAGGGCTCACGCTTTTCAAGGCCACGAACGCGCAAAATAGATGCACGCAGGAGGAAGCCGCAACGGTGTACCACCTGCCTGGCAGGGAAGAAGATTGCCAAAGTGGATGATACTGAGCTATTTTGGCTACTAATTTTACGACAGCGGCTCTGTTACATACATTTTGGCGGTTGGCGATCAATTTGAGCAAAACCATAAAATCAGTAATTATTTAATTTATCTTTGCTTTCATCCACGCGCGTGTCTACCGTCGTAGACATTTAGTATTTCGGAGAGTCTTTGTGAACTGGAGTGTGTACCGTGCTGGCACGCAATGCTGTTGCTGTCTTCTGTAAGCGAAGTTACAAGGGAGGAAAAATAGGTTGGCGGGTGGTATTAATTGAATGTTCTTAGTTGTTTGTCTAGTCTGACTCATCCTCGACAGGAGGGTAATGGCATTGCGACTCGAGGTGGGGGATGAAAGTTGGTAAAATGAAGTTCATTCACTAACTGTGTATCAGTTTTCTGTTCTGTGCTATAACTGAAAGTGTTTCTGTTGTATCGTAAGTACAACCCGTTCAGTCCCGAATTCACTTACGAGCGCAGGTGTTGAAATGGTTAATTTTTTGATGAGTACTGTTCTTGTGTCGAGCGTGCTTCTTGCAGCGTGCTGGCTGACGTCAGCATTAACCACTCACAAATTAGAGACGCATGAATTTCAACAAATCAGGTTCCTTGGAAGGAAGGCGCTTAGAACACCGAACCGCAGATTCATTGTGTACAGTTCCGACCATAAATATAGGTCATGTGCAACATGTCCTTGATCACGGCCACGAGGACTGAACGGGTCAGGCATTATGGTACGCAGGAGATGACGACGTAGCTTTATGTTTACCTCACAACGTTGGCTGGAAGCTTCTTGCTTGCTCAAGACTCAGCGGAACAATGAGGATAAAGGCAGTATAGGTACGCACATCATGTGCCTTTCGCCTTGTAATTAAAGTGGTTTTACTGGGCCAAAAATATGTGTGAACTTCTACGAAGGGGGAAAAAAACACACAACCATACTAAAAAAAAAAATAGCAGCTTTTGAAACCATATATTTTTAATTTCACAACAAATATTTATTCATGTCTGACGATTTTCAAAAGCACATTTTAGACCTACGCCTGCACAACTCAAAACGAGATTTGCACAACTTGGTCTGTACAGCCTTTTTTCTACCTCCGTGGGTTACAAATGATCCTTCAGGCAAGTCGATACACAACAGTTATGATTCAGCTAGAATTATAAGAAACCTTGCCTGGATCCATAAGATGATGTAAGATATTTAGTAAATTTCATCATTTTGCCAAAATGTTTTGTACCTATACACTGCAGTTATAATATGCAAACGTGGAAGATTCACGAAAAATATTCTGCGAGTTCGTAAAAAGCCGTATTATCACAAAGCAATTCAACTACATTTTGTTGTGCCGCCGAAGAAATTTATTTTAGCGCCATTCGAAATTTAATTTTCGTTCAGCAGCGATGCCGAAATCCTACTGGCGGTCGCACTGAAAGCTTTTGCAAAGAAAGGGCTGACAACAGTAATCCGTTTTCTGCGGCGCAGAACCTTTGCGCCCGAAGAGGTGTAGCTTCGACTCGCCTTTGGTGTCTCCCGTCATTCTTAGTAATAATTTTATATTAACTAATCTTCACGTGTTGAAAAACGTTCAAAATTGCCTTTTTTTTAAATCGCTATTTACCGTATATGACTGAGTAAGAGTAGGCAGCAAAATTCCCACATGAACCTATACACGCAAATAAATTACATTTTCATAGCAATTGAAACAACAATAATTCATCACTTGTTTTCATCACTTAAGCTTTTTTTGAGCTGCGATGGCACCAGCCCTATAAAAGGTTTTCCACTGACAACACAATGGTGAATAAACATGAAAATGTATTCAATAAAATGTACAACAATAGCATTGTTGGTTTATTCGCTTTAGAAAATTCCTTCTACATTTTTTTTTTGGAGGCGCTTCGGAATCACGCGATCTGCAACGCTGTGATTACATAAGAGACGCAGAACAAATTTACACATTCTACCCACTTCATCCACAGTTAATACAATATCTGATCGTATACTATGCTGTCATTGAATATATATATATATATATATATCCAATGGTGCTGCTCCATCCAAGTAATTTAACGGTGAAACAATACCCGTGGTAATAATGTACCTGCTAGACACCGTTCAGAGAAATGTAGTTTTGCTGGTGAACGATTTTCAATCCATCAAAACGATAAGGGAAACTTCGTAGCATTGCACTTCACCTGAAACGTATCCGAGTTATTGAGGGACGGAGGACACTTAAAAAAAAAAAAAGATATCAATTGAATTTCCTAATTTAATTACAATGTTATAAAAATACGTACAGCTATTATTTGCAACATAACTACTTGTCTCTACTGATAATATTTATTTACATTAGTGAGTACAATATTTTAATGGCAATTTATATTTTAATTAATTTATTTATTACTGTCTTTATATTAGATACAGGCACTTGACACTCACTTATCATTCACACATATGTAAATTGCCGTAGATTAACATTATTCCAAATGTCTGCCACTCACGCATCAAGCTCCACCTCCCCATAGTCAAACCTGTCAGTCTCACACTTTACTCTCACGATGCTCTCAGTGTACACTCGCTCGTCGCTCCGATGGTACCACACACCTGGCGTTAACTGCCGCATGAGACTCCAGATCCTCGACACAGGGGCACGCTGCTTCTTATACAGAATGTAAAGCGCAAACTACGGGAGGTGATTCCTTATGAAAAATAAATTCGAAAATATGCGGGACACCATATACCTAAACGGAATATTAAAGGAGATACGGGCCTGTGAAAATTGAGTTTTGAAAACGTATTTTTGCTGAATGCCTTGTGCTTTCTGCCAGCGGTAGCGATGATGGCGATTTACCCGCATTACGTCCCACACGGTGGAATGGGACACGCCCATTTGGCGCGCTACGGAGCGTGTACTAGCGGAGGTCACGTGGTCGATGTGTTGACGTAGGACTTCCTCAAGCCGAACAGTGCGCACAGACCGAAGACGGCCAACATTACGCATATACCTCTGCAACATGGGAAGCATAAGTCACCTTTTTGCTGAGGACTTTGTTGCCGGGGGAAGGGAAGGGGGATGACCAGAAAATTTGCGCAATGACTACCTATCTCATTCAATCTCCCAAGGTTGGGAGCGGCTTCAGTCCCAGCAGACTTATCGCGGCACGACGTAAAAAATACCTCAATTCAATTTCATTTCAACTTGTACCTACGTCAACCTAAAATTTTGGCTCGAAAGAGAATTTTGGATGGGCTTGAAGCGAATTGCTTACTAATCTTAGGTAAGCTCTAAGTGAATACCGTTGTCAGCCGAAAGGCTTAAATGTAGTGCTATGAAATGACAAGGTCATCATCTGCAGTAATAAGCACACGAGGCACTCCAAAAGTCAATACACAAACCAGTTTCATTTCCTTTCTCTAACCACAGGCATCTGTTTTTCATAAAACGCCACATTCTAGCTACGATTATGAACATAAAGTAGAGCCTAATGTTTTTTTTGTAATGAATAGCGGCAAAAATAGCTTGAATATCAAAATGCAATATTCACGGCTGTTAAAAAAACCGCTGAAGGATATTTTCCCCCCTCATTGACACCATAATATAAAATAAAAACTGTACTGGACTTATATGCTTATTAAAGAATCGCTTACTACCTGTCGGCTTAAAGAGGGGGCTTGATGTTAGTATCTCAAACATAGCGTCTAAAAATCGCCCACACATTATTGTCCATAGGTAACACCTTGAACACGGAGGCCGCCGCGGTTAAGTTGGCATCACTCATCGCTGCGTCATGTCGCGAAGACCGAGTCCGCAATGTAGGTATATTAAAGGCGTACAGGGGAGGGACAGTTTAATATTATGTGAGGCAGTGGAGGGGGAAGGCACACAGGAGATAAGAGATAAAGCAGGCCGGCTGTATCTGGCGACCAGATGTTGTGTCAGCGCTTGGTCAATGCACTGTCCCCTCGCAGCTTTTTTTTATCCTCTACGTCGCTGCAAGAGTGCTTTGATAGATGTTTTACTCTGACCGCACATCAAGGGCGTAGGCAGTTATGGCTGAGTAATGCTGACTGGTTGCGAACTACGAAAATAGTTTCATATCTTGATATACGTAGTGCAAGGTCCCATTAACATGAGAGTAACATATTTTTCCTCGCAAGTTCAGAACGTAATCGATTAACGACGCATTTATAACCACTAAGTCTACGACATTATTCAATTTTACGTGCGGCGAAAGGATACATAAGGGCAGAGAGGGAAAAAAAATGATGAAGGCCTAATAAAATGAGTTTACTTAATTATGACCCAACTACCGTGATGACATTAGTATTCGTCACATGAGCTACGACGAACTATAAAATTCGGGAGGTTGTGGTGAATCTGCGAACGGGAGTCAAAAATTTAGTTTCTTAACGAGAAAGATGCATATTCAATATTAGCAAAAAAAATTGTAAGAAAACATTTTTGCGAATATCTCGAACTTTTTAAAATCGGAAAAAGGATTCACGTTGCTCAGCAGGGTTGCAGTTCCGTGCGCTATCAAGAGAAGGTTACAATAATACATTTTCTTTATTTTCGAAGTAGCGTACCTACTGCGCATATTTAAGTAGAGTAACTGTAATGAAATGAAATGCATCCTCTCTGGGAAATTAAGGAGGAACGTCGCAGCTGTAGCCCATTCGTGGTTACTTCCAACTTTTCTAAAGCCCTGCTAAGCTTATACTTTCAGGCTATTCCTCCGCCTCATGCAAACAAAGCTTAACTATGTGTAACAAATTACACCAAAGGGGCAATGCACCGTATTTAATAATATTTTGCATGAGAACTATTTCTTACTACGCATTACCAACACACCTTTACTCTCCCTATTTTTATTCATATAATTTATAAATAAAATAATATAATTTATACATAAAATATAAGCAAAAGTCTAATTTAACCAAAAATTAATTAATTATGTTAACATAATTATAAAACTATTGTGATAGTAACATATATAGGAAACAACCAAACACGTCATAAATATGATGATTATTCAAAGGTTTGCTTCAAAAGCGTGTGAATATATTGCGAGTAGACAATATCCTAATATTCGTTGTTCCGTTTGCAAGGTAGTAGTGCCTCTTGTATACGAAGTTTTGAAAGGAACTGTGTAAAGACCTGCGGGTTGGTGTGCTCGCGGGGACTTACCAAGTACGAGTCATTCCACCGAAAACAAACTTCCGCGGCATGTCGTTCCTCCCACACTCGACTGACCTGAAACTTGTTCCGAGTCTGTTAAAGAAAATGTCATTTAAGTTCTTGTAAAGAGGCTGTTAACCTACATGCATAGGCCAAAAGTCGTTTCGCCTAAAAATCCATTTCAGGAACAGTCGTTAAATTTACAGTCAAAAGGGCGCTTCCGCATACGTTTAACTGAAAACGATTTTTGGCACACTGACTGACGCTGGGCATGTCAATGGGTGGCTCCGGTTTCATAATTTTATATGTGAAATTCAAGTGGGGTTGAAAAATAACAGCTCCGCTCACGGCAGTCTGAGGTGCATATGGCCAAAGTTTTATTACATCTGATGGGGGAAGTTCCTAGCTTGTGTGATTTATAGTTAAGTGTTCCCTTAAGGCGCTCGGTTTTGTGCCATTACGTCATTTTAACCTAAAACTGTATGCAACTTTTACTCAGGAGTAACCCGATATTCAGTCTCGGGGTGTGCCTCAAATCAACGATCTGCTGGTTGGTTATCAATGTCTCTGCTAGTGTATACTGCCTGGTGTTAGGTTGTGTCAAGTTTATGCCGTGACATATATTTTAAGTCATAAAAACAGGTGTAACTTAAAACAGTTAAGTCCTAAATTCAACATTTGATGAAATGTTTTTTTTCATCATTAAAAACCACTGACTGAAAACAACACACGCTAAATCCGAATCAGTGGTATCAATCAGTGAAATAACATTCACTGAAAGTCTGTAGATAAGCTACTGCCGACTGGCAAATCAAGAAAATGAACTGGGTACAAGTGACTATGGCAGTGAAATTCCCGGCATTCAGTGTGAATCATGAATAATACAGTGAAATTCAGCCATCATATTAGTCACCAGGCAATAGTTATCAGTCGCTCAATTTTCACTATTTCCACTGATTTGGCTCAATTCTCACTGTTTCTGATTTAGAGTGCACATGACAAAGTAAGCGTGCGAATGTCGCTAGTGATATTTTTGTTTGCTTGTTTTTCCTTAAACTAATTACCAATTATTGGCTGTAAATTAAAAGTTGACGAAGTTAAATCAATTTTATTTAGGATGGCAGGCGACTTAAGGATATACTCGGCCAAAAAATGACTCACTGACCAAAGGTTGACAGCCTCACTACACCCGCGTCTGGCAGCTGATGAGAATTATTAGATACGACTTTTGGTTGCATTTGTATGAAAACCATATTATACTAAATACATTATAATTTCCAGACATTTAATGCGTAAGTATTTCAAAGCAAAACATAACTTACCATACACGCGTCACGAAGCCCTTCCGATTTAACTTCAGTACAGCGACATGGATCTAGGCTTTTGGACTGATTTAATTACTTTTTCTAGACTCTTAAACACCGTAATCTTCAGTACCTTACAGATAGCAACAAAAAAATTGCAAAACAACGGAAACAACTAAAAACTAAAGGTTTCCTGAACTAATAAGTCTAGATCCTTGCGAGAGTAGCAACGAAACCTCCAATTTTGGTAAGGATATTTTGCATGATAGTAGGCCTAATTATTCCACTTTTGTCGAATTTCATTACCTTCGTCAATAATCGCCATATCGACACTCAATTCTGATAACGAACACGTGCTCTATAATGATATTACGACGCTGTGCTGTTGCACCTCTCCGCGCTTTAGAGCTTTATGAAGACATAGGCGAGGAGACGAAGCTACGTTGCCTGTAGAAATGAAGAGACGCTCGCAGTTTACTGCCCACACGGCCCGAACCACCAACAATCTTCCTAAGGTTGTCGAATCTCAAAGCATATTTTGTAATGGGCAACGTTCAGTTTTTATTTTCAAACTTTCAAAGTTACTTTCTTCATTTTAAAAACACACTTTACCGCAAAATGTGACTGTTAGGCGTCAAGATAGGGTGGCCTGAAGTTCGTGTCGCTGAAAGTTCGCGCCTAAGCCCCGGAACAACTAAATTTGGAAGCGCCACGTACCACGTATTAAGAGTCCCGCTGTAATAAGCAAGACCCTTCTATTATGTAGTTTTTTTGTAGCATAATCGTGAGACCCAATGCTCTTGCATTTCGTGGATGTAACATTCTATTAGTAACTAATTTATTGCAGCCACCTTCTTGGTAAAAAAATTGTTGCTCAATTTTAGAGCGCAAGTTATCTACGACTCCCCCATATAGACTGAATGTAGACAGCAAATAACCAGAAGGGGAGCAATGTAAGGATGCCTACGGTGCAACTATTTTTGTTGTACCCGTAGAAGGAAACAAGGATAGAGTGCGTATACAAGTTACGCAGTAGTCACTCTCCGTGTTCCAACATTGGACTCTTCTTCTGCCAATAGCACTATTGATAACAACGTGGTTTGTATTTGAGGTCAAAACACTGCTCATGTAGCTTTAACACAAACAGAATATATTCAATTCGGTAAAAGCATTTAATTGATACGAAAGGGAGCCGGTCTTGAAAGTTCGGCTGTAAACAAACACGCTCATCTCTTGTTGACCACGCGACTTATGAATACTGGTGACGGGCGAGTCAGTGTTTTTGACATGCGAAGAAGACGAAACTCGACCCACGCAACACATTTTTTTTTTGCCTGCGGCTTATACAATTGCGAACAAATATCAAAACGTGTTCGAACAAACGACTGGACAATCGCACCGGGGTGGAGCGGCAAGGACTGAACGCGGCGCGACGGGACTGTTTCGAGCGAACTGCCCCTCTCCCCCTTACCAATACGCTAGAAAACCGTGCCAACACGCCCCCGCGCCCGACCGCTCCAGCGCAGCGCCTATAAATATGCACGGGGACACGGGAGAGCCCTGTCGCGCTAATGCGACTCGCAGGCTCCGAGCACGGGACGCCACTTCCTGCGGCGGTGGATCCCTCCCCCACCCCTCTACCCCCTGGATCTGCCCGCGGCTCGAGTGACCTCGGCAGCTTCAGGGCCTTCTATCCGCGAGTTCAAAACTCCCGTCCCGCGCCAGGCGGACCCGCATTCCTGGTCGCGCGAGGGGCACCCGTGCTACCTCCGCTCGTCGACGCCGCCGCAAAAAAAAAAAAAAACCTGCGTAATGAACGCATATTCTTCACGTCTAGCGCAAACACGTGCGCAAAATTGCACATAGGAAAAAATCTGGCAGCAGCCGACAAACAGAAAATATACAAATGAACGATTCTTGTGAAAAGATCGTAAATTACACACGTAACCGAAACAGCTATTCTTTCAGTGTAATCGACTCGACATCATTTTAAAAATTCCAGCTTTATGGTTCTTTTTTTACCTTCTTGGGGAACGGTGTTCTAATATAAATAACGTTATGATGACGTGGCCAAACCTTAATTCGACGGCCTGCCTGAACGCGCCCTCTCACATAGAAATGTAATCAGGCCAACGGGCAGCAAATTCCACCGGGACGCCATTGTCCAAACAGCAAGAATCTTCCCCGCCGAACTGGGATGATTGTGAAGGGCCCGGAGACAATATAAGCCTCTAGTGCTGCCTGCCTGCGTTTGTGCGTTCAAGGTCTCGGAGGCTCTATAGACGACTATTGCTCAGTCACCACTTGCCTTATCGCCTCTACGCGCAAGGCGCTCAACTGGTGCCCAGTCTCTCCGTCGGCGACTGGCCCCAGCGTGACTTCAAGCGGTGACTGTATTTTTAAGGCACGCTAATAAAGTTACAACTATGATCCGCGTTAAAGACAGCTCTAAAGATTCTCTATAAACATTTTAAAAGCTAAATAAAAGTAATGACGAAAACACCCATTTTTACCCTTTCCACGGCCAAACAAAAATTGAAGTTGAAGTGAGAACTTGAAACTGGAGACGAAACGTTTACTAAATGATTTTCGTGTTTAGACACCGCTACAATATATCGATATCGAACGATTTTTAAATCATGTGTGTTTTTTTTTAACCAGACCGCTGCAACGCATTCCATGCATCAGCCAGGCGGAAACCTTAAACAGGTTTCTTTTTCTCTACATGATGCTGTAAGCAAGTTTGACTAAGGAACTGCCAAGAAGACTGGTAAGCCGAACGCTGTAACCACATGTCCAAATCAACCCCTGGCTCCGAACTAATGTGGGAGTTATGGAGTAGAGACGTTTCGGAGGCTCTTAACATCGAGATTTTGAGAGCCGATGAGGGTGAAGTGAGGTGAGTATGGAGCAGCGTCGGAACGCAAGGGCGGGGGAGCCGGGTAGACTCCGAGAAAACCCGCCGACCAGCAGCATCGTCCGGCACGATTCCCACGTGCGAAAATACGGGGAGCGACCCCGCCGGGAATCGAACCCGGTTCGCCTAGGTAGGAGGCAAGTAGTCTAGGTGGAGTGATATACAATAATACTTCTCTTTACTAACATTTCCGTTTATTCGAATTCCCTTTAATGTCTTAAGTGATACTAAACTAGCTAGATCCTAACTATTATTAGAGCATGGCTAATAATGGAAATAACTTTTAAAAACACATAAAACAATATATAACCATAACAGAAGGCTTTGCACACTATTCCTGTACCAATGACATAACCCGCATCAGACTAAGAAGGGCATGACGTGAGTCGGATAATACTTGTTGAAGGTGAAATGGTGAGGGGGGAGAGAGACCGATAGCTATCTTTCTGTTGGCGTCCTTGAACACGATATCCGCAGAGGAAAGCCAAGCTCTTTTCACGGTCCGCCTTCGAGCCACAGTAAACAATTTATCTAAATATAACGCAAGCTTAAGATTTGAATGTATTTACAATTAACATTTACAGGTAATTCTGTCGATGACATTTCTGTTCATAACGAAGCGGTGCGTTATTTTACTTGTATTTCTTATTTGGTGATACTAATATTTAAGTCAGTTAGCTAATGTGAAAGTAGATATAAAATAGAGTAGAGAGATAAAAAGGCTACACGAATATGAATTTTCTGCACAATATTAATTTAATGTAGCACAAAGGTAAATCTGTGGAAGTGAAAACATGTCTTGAAATCGCCACGCAATTAACTGATTATGGTAATGGATGGATTTTATTTTCAATTCCTCAATATCTATAATGAGTGATAAATAGGCCTAGTAAATAAGTAAATGTTGAACTCTTCTTCCTGGATGAGATTTATGGCGCGGACAACACAATATACGTCCAGGTACACTGAGGGAAAGATTTGTTCCTGCCAACAAAATACGTTAATGTATGGCCAAACATATATTTAGTAGCTCCAACAAAATATTTTGTTGAGTAAACAACACTTGAAAAGCAACAAAGTTTATTTTGTTCATGAAACCAAATGCACACTTGAATAAACAAAACCTTTGAGTTGGGTCAAATAAAAAATTAGGCGACTGTCAACAAAATATTTAGTTGACTCAACTGTAGTATATTTTCTTGACAACTCATTTGAATACCTTCGTTCTGAAGAAAAAAACAACTCGAGAGTTAGTTTGAATTTTTTATGACAGTATAGTAACAGTGAATTTATTGATGATTAATAATGGCATAAACATCTCAATAGGCTAAAATAAGTTGAACAAGAAAATAAAATAAAAGCCAAACCTTACAGGTTGGGGAAATTAAATAAAAGCTACGAAATAACTTGGTTCCAACAACAAAATATTTCATTGTTCCTATACAAACAATAAATTTGGTTGCGTTAAACAAACTTTGTTTAATTTAATAAAACAATTTTCTCGTAGCATTTAATGTCGAACGGCTCAAGCTATAATTTGATCTGTAGGTTGTAAACTTAATCTTAAATCATCTCTATCCACATACAAAGTAAAATTGTTTATGCTGTGTAAAATTTATGAATAAGTTGTTAATGATTTGGTGTTTGAATATAATTGTTGATATATACTATTTTAATGTTAATTCANGGTTGTAAACTTAATCTTAAATCATCTCTATCCACATACAAAGTAAAATTGTTTATGCTGTGCAAAATTTATGAATAAGTTGTTAATGATTTGGTGTTTGAATATAATTGTTGATATATACTATTTTAATGTTAATTCATAGCTCGACCTCATCTAAATGCCTCACATGCACTGAGTTTACAAATTGTACTTTTTAAACCAGAAAAATGCAATAACAGCTTTGATATACGTTACATGTTATCCGTTTTCTCTTTTCCATATTACTGCAGAAATTACATATGCCCATTTAGCTACTTTCAGCATCAAGAGGAAACTTCTTAGCGTAGTGACAGAGTAAAATATTATTATAACTATAGTTACGATAAGTATTTAGTACACATTTATAACAAAATTTAATTAGTGAAACACCAAATAAATATTTAGCTGAGCTGTGGCCATGGGTGATACGGCAATAAGGTCACGTGATACTTTAATAATATATTTTAACTCGGTCACTTTATGGTGTCCACACTGCGCAAAATAAGAAATAGGGTTGGTCAATAATACACTAAAGTGATTAAGTAGTGGTAAAAAACCGCGTATTTGCTGTTACTCAACATTATTGTTGACTTATTTCACTGCGAACCAAATATATGGTTTAATATACTTAATTTTTGGATTGTTAGGCCCTAATAACAATTTGATAGATAACAATTTTTTGTATTGCATTTTTGGCGCTTTTAATTAAATCGCTGAACAGTAAAACGTATTTAGTTTGCAGTATGCGGTCGCACACACGCATATAAACTTATATATATATATATATATATACATTAATTGTTAATCCTAATGCAATTTATGTTATTTTTGCAAACATTTCCAAACAATAAGGTTGCATGAAAACATGTATTTTCTCAACAAATACGAGATACAAAAAAAAATTCTTGAAGTTTCTGCAATCCTGATGGATGTGCATCTCTGCCCATTTAATTACGACTGGTTTATTGTACTGAAGAATTACTGGGGAGCTACGATTCCGCCAGTTCCCGCCACGCATTTGAGGTGGCCACATCTGTTCTAAATCCAGAAGGACATAAGTATGCAAATGTACGAAACTAACAAATAACGTAGCTTATTCTACACCAAACTCTGGGGATTCGTTTCGGCGAGACTTGTTCAAATAAAATGCTGGCAAAACCCGCAGGAATCCCTTCGTGCGTGAACTGTAAATTACACTTGAAATTACACTTTAAAATAGAAACACAAAAAAATATTTCTTGAAACTCTGAAATCAGTGCGCAGGCCATTCGAAAATTATCCACCGACATAAATGACAGCCCAATGGATATTTCATTGTCGAGAGCGCACTGACTTAAATTTGAATGTACAAACTTGAAGTTAATTCCGAACCTTAGACCTCTCACTGCCAGTGTATTCATCATTCAGTAAGAGATTATTACCTGAAATTACAGTAAGTACCATTCCAGTGTTTGAAATATCTGATCCAGTTCTGAAGAGTTGAGAAAAATAATTTCTTAAACATCACTGGAACATTTTATAAGTACAAGTAATTTACAGTCGCAAACTCACGCGAATATTAAACCAAATTAAACCTACTGTAGCTGTTACGGTTTAAATCCGACAGTACTACACTTTCCACGGAAACGTATCAACGCATCGTAATGGATTTGACATCCGTAAAAAGTATTAACTGGTAAAATAAATGAAAAAAACTAACCTAATTACCAAATTTCTGGATTACTGTACGCTTTCAAATTCTCATTTGTTGATCTTATAGGCGAATCTGGAGAGAATTATTTCTATACAGCATGCCAACAGTTTTGCCAAGTATGTGGTAGACTTCGGACCACGATGTTTCTGATTTTTGAGTCATGAGCTAGCCAAATAAATGTGTTCCATTTCTCAATGTAATCATTAATAGTTCGCTCTGAAAGCTTCCCTTTTCTGATCATCCAACACATGGTGTACTGTTTATTCAACACTTGTGAAATTAGTAAACATTTTTAGCTTATGAATCGCAGTAAATGCGGTAATTTTTGTTTTGCACATTTTAGAGAACGAACTGATGTAAAAGTGACGTACTTATGTCTCTAACGCCTTCAGAACGTTTGTTTCGTGCAGGGATAACTGGTTAGTCAACTGGCCAACGTAAATGTTAGTTTAAAGGCGTGGCAAAAACCTACACAGGTAGTTTCCAAGTATGTTTAGTCGGTGGTGAATACATCGATTACGAAACATTATTTCTGAAATATCGCAACTGCGATATGGTCAAACAGTGTAGGGAAATATATCGCATATCGCTATATGAGCGATATGAGAATTTGCCGATATGCGATGTATCGCCATCGATTTGCAATATTCTCCGTGAGCGATATATCGCACCGACATCGATAAGGCCAGCATGTTTCGAAACGATATTGAACCGTGGATATCGCATACTCATACTCGCCAGTCATTACCCACTTGACAGTAAAACGATTGCACGGTGTTGAAATCTGCCCGCCAGCAGCGAGGCGTTTCCTTGTGTCGAGTAAACAGCACCTTTCAGCAACCCCCGTGCCGAGTTTATTTTCAAACCAAGGCGCCAAGTGATTGATGGGATCATGAAGAAGCGCTGTGGTATGTTTGTTTCGTAGCTTTTTTCTTTTCTTTCTCCTCTTCCTGTCGTGTTATTTTTCTCCTCCGCGGGATTTACTGTCAGCGAGAGTTTGTCCTCACTCCTAAATTTAGAGCTCTAGCGACACGAGTGCCTTCTTTCGCTCGCGTCCATGGCGGACAGCTCAAAGGGAATCCCTAGTGAAACATTTTGAACGCCTCAAGGCCACATCCGGTTATAAGGAAGCAAGGCTGCTATATGTATTAGGCTGCCATATGCATTCCTGGAGCTGAATTTCTCACTAATTAGGTCTGTAACAGTAGGATATCACACGTGATGTAAGCCAATGGATTAAACTACAGATATCATCTTGGATTTTATTTCCTTTCCCTAAAGAAAACTGCGCAGGAAAGCCCCAAACCTAATATTTTGTACCATTTTCCTTTTGGTATATTTAACAGGGGAAAAAAAAGGAAAAATTGGCGGCTGTAAGCTTATATTATTGTGTTTTATTCTCTGAACATCCATTTAAGTACTGAGATAGGGTCTACGTGTATACGCAAACCATTCTTTTGACATCTGCCGACACCAACATATACTCCTTAGAGGAAAAACAGTGCGAAATAAATTTCTTACACCTNGGGGGGGGGGGGGAGAGAAGGGGAGTCTATGCGTTTTGAGTGAATTCTCTGACGTATATTATTAGGCTCAAGTATAAAAATAATACGAAATCAACATACTACTGTCTTCAAAAAGTAATAATACGTGTGCGTTTGAAAATAAAACTCAGCCATTATTATTGAGTGGCTCGTCACATTTCCCATTGTATAATCGTACAAGGCAATTAAACCATTTGTGCAATACAAACAAGAGGGTTATCACTCGTCTGTTATCGCTTACTGGCGTACATACACAGGTTTATTTATTTATTTGGCACACTTCCGGCAGCGTAGTTAAGGCAAGACTGTATTTCCTTACACTAAACACTTATAAAAACTCAATAAAAAAATTGAAAAGCGCAGTAAACAAAATATAGGAATAAATACCACGGAGTACGCGAAAAAAAGTTCTTAGTTTAGACATACGTATAACAGATTACCACGTCACATTCATGCATATAGTTCATTTACGGTTACCTCCAACTTATCTGAAACCCTGCTAAAGTTCTACTTCACTTATATTCATCCACCTAATGCAAACCAAGGTTAACAAAGTCCAGAAAATTGCATCAAAGAGACAGCGCACCACATTCGTGCGCAATCAGTATAGTGATATTTTGCATAATTTTGCATATTTTGCATTACCAACACACCTATTTACTTCCTGATTTTATCCATATTAATTATAAATGGAATATTATAATTTGTAGAGAAAATATAAGAGGTTAAATTTAACCATAAATAAGGTATTTTTTGTGTAAANTAAATGGAATATTATAATTTGTAGAGAAAATATAAGAGGTTAAATTTAACCATAAATAAGGTATTTTTTGTGTAAAAACAAGTATAAAACGCTTTTAATAGTGACACATTTTGGAAACAACCAAACAGGCCATTCAACGGGTGATTTTCCAAAGGATTGACCCAACAAGTGTGAAGAAACCGTGAATATTCTATACACGTACATCCACCCGTGTAGGCTCCTCAAGTTATTGGCACCAAGTAATAACTGATCAGCTTATTCAGAGAAGTGCGTGTGGACACAGCACNTAAATGGAATATTATAATTTGTAGAGAAAATATAAGAGGTTAAATTTAACCATAAATAAGGTATTTTTTGTGTAAACACAAGTATAAAACGCTTTTAATAGTGACACATTTTGGAAACAACCAAACAGGCCATTCAACGGGTGATTTTCCAAAGGATTGACCCAACAAGTGTGAAGAAACCGTGAATATTCTATACACGTACATCCACCCATGTAGGCTCCTCAAGTTATTGGCACCAAGTAATAACTGATCAGCTTATTCAGAGAAGTGCGTGTGGACACAGCACNATGTAGGCTCCTCAAGTTATTGGCACCAAGTAATAACTGATCAGCTTATTCAGAGAAGTGCGTGTGGACACAGCACTGGTGCATGATGCACGGGCGGTCCCACATCATCCCTCTAGCGGAGGGACTCATTCCCTCCAGGAGGCCAGATTAGCTAGGCACACACTAAGAAATTGTTCGCCAATTTACCACATTGTTGTATACCTACGTGTACCGAGAATGCACGAGTGGCAAAACATTTCTCATTCGGGGCCGCGGTGGTGTAGTGGTTAGACCACTCGTCTTTTACCCAGGTGAACCGGGCTCAATTCCCGGCGAGGTCGCTCCTGGTTTTTCGCATGTGGGAATTGTGCCAGACGATGCCACTGGTCGGCGGACTTTCTCGAGGATCTCCCGTTTTTCCCGCCCTTGCATTCCAGCACTACTCCATACTCACCTCGCTTCACCCTCATGGGCTTTCATGACCTCGATGTTAAGAGCCGCCCAAATCTCTCCACTCCATTTCATGTGATTGGCAGAAAAGTGACGAACCCCTGCAGTCTGTCCTTCCTCTTGCAGCACCACTGGGTCATTGTTACAGCTGTATGTCTCTACTCGCTCCGCCCATTTCGAGGAAAATAATCTTAACCCGCGACTCCGACACTTCCAAAAAAATTTCTCCCTTCCATCACAAAACATCGGCTAGGCAATAATAAATAGCCTTTGTGTTTGTATTGTTGCGAGTTGTGATCATGCCTTAGCTGAGCACCCTACCTGTTCACACCTTCACATATTTATCCAAGACACGGACCGTGATTGTTGAAATTAGTTATAAAATCGGAAACCACAGAAACCCCCTCCACCGGACAGTAAACGGGTCAAAACAGCCGATATAGGGCAGTGTAGCCCGTGGACGGTGTCTGTTGTCATCGGGCCATTCGAACGAGAAGACCACTGAAGATGGGTGTGTCCGGCCGTCGACTTCCGCCATCTTATTCAGCCTCCGGAATCATGAACAAGGTGGGGACTCTCCAATTAGAGTTTCCTCAGAATGTGACGGGTTAAATCTTTATAATTTAATATAATTTAATATTTTACTATATTTGTATAGTTCCCCCCGTTTATATTCAATCATATTTATATTGAAATAATACTGTACAACCTTAATGTTAAATAAACCCTTTTTATACAGTGTTCATGACATAACTCTTCGTCAATACCTTGTTACACCCCTATAGCCCCTTTAAGGCATTATGATGAACCATAAATCATATCATAACAGTATGTAACGTAGTATTAGTTGCTGAACAGGCAATAAGTGGAAGTCGTGTCCTGCGATTTGATTAATTAGGAGGGCTGTGACCTAGAACCCTCGCACAGAAGCCGCCACTGGAGCCAAGTGCAACAGAGCGCGAGAGTGGGTACTTTGCTGCGAAGGTGCCGAGTGTTATGAGCGACGGAACGTGCGCGCGCAGACGGCGGGGATATCCGCGACGTACGACCGGCCACACGCGAGTGCGTGAGCAATGGACGTGTTGTTGCCCCGAGGTGAACGCTGATGGCTCAGATCCGCACGTCAGACAGTGCGGAGGTGCGAGAATTAAAGGAAGTTCTGGCATACTTACATATATTTAATGTGTCATTCTTGCTCATGAAACCAACATTTATTTATTAATTGAGTATTACGATGCAGACAGTAATATTTTGTAGTGATTTTAACAGAAACTGCAATATAGTTAGACACTTTAATTGTGTCAACTAAAGCTGTGGTTTTTCCTAGTCTTGAATATAAACTAGNGAAACTGCAATATAGTTAGACACTTTAATTGTGTCAACTAAAGCTGTGGTTTTTCCTAGTCTTGAATATAAACTAGAGAACACCTGTTTAGTTTTGCAATTTATTAAACATGCGAAACTATTTTATCACGAAACTCGTTGTGCCCGAAAGCGTGCAGCCAATCGGATGCTTAAGGTGTATTTTAAAACAAATATTTCTAACTGGCGATAGGTGAAGCGCATAGCCCTATAGAGAATTAATTCACCGAAAGTAAAAAAAACACAGATTTTAATCGTTAGTAATAATAAAATCAACACATCTCACAAAATTAGTTGTGATTGCAACGAAAATGTATTTAATGACTACAGAACTATTTTTTTTTNTTGCAACGAAAATGTATTTAATGACTACAGAATCTTTTTTTTTTTGCTATTCAAGAGGGTTATTTATATTCTGTAAAAATAACTACTCTATTAACGACGGATAGTTTTTCCNGAAACTGCAATATAGTTAGACACTTTAATTGTGTCAACTAAAGCTGTGGTTTTTCCTAGTCTTGAATATAAACTAGGGAACACCTGTTTAGTTTTGCAATTTATTAAACATGCGAAACTATTTTATCACGAAACTAGTTGTGCCCGAAAGCGTGCAGCCAATCGGATGCTTAAGGTGTATTTTAAAACAAATATTTCTAACTGGCGATAGGTGAAGCGCATAGCCCTATAGAGAATTAATTCACCGAAAGTAAAAAAAACACAGATTTTAATCGTTAGTAATAATAAAATCAACACATCTCACAAAATTAGTTGTGATGGCAACGAAAATGTATTTAATGACTACAGAACTATTTTTTTTTGCTATTCAAGAGGGTTATTTATATTCTGTAAAAATAACTACTCTATTAACGACGGATAGTTTTTCCGNTTTTTTTTTGCTATTCAAGAGGGTTATTTATATTCTGTAAAAATAACTACTCTATTAACGACGGATAGTTTTTCCGCCCTAATAAGTACGTATAAATGTAATAACAAAATGCTTAGGAACTGAAGCGAAACAGTTTGTAATGCTTTTCTGGTGATCAACTCGTTAACGCTCTCTAATATGTGAAAGCCACGCCGACGCAGTCCTCCGTTTGAAGCCGAGATTCCATTAACATCCAGTGCGAAACTCAAAGGAAGAAAGTGATCAAGTGTGGACGTGCACTACGGTTTACAGGAGGGCCTCCTCACAGACTTTACGTGCAGACACGAACACTTCAAATAACGCACGCACGTTGTCGGCATCCGAAGCAACGTCGATATGGCTGGAACGAGAGGATACTGGCGACACGGACTTCCCTATCAAGCTATCACAACTGCTTTAAGTCTAAATACAGCTTTCCAGAGCAGTAACTTGTTACATGTAATAAACGCGAATCGGTAGATTTGTTCACGAAATCTGGGTGCGGTCCAGTCATCCTGATTTCAGTTTTCCTTGGTTTCCCGAAGTCCCTCCAGGCGAGTACTGCGATGGTGCCTTACCACAGGCCATGGCTGATTGCTTCCCTGATCCTGCATGTCTGAGCAACTTGCTCAGTCTCTTATTACCTCGCTGCCAACGAGACGTTAAGTGCTACCTACTTAACGTCATTAAAAACATATTTAGTCATAATTTTTTTTCATTTTTTGTCGTGTTTTTACTTTTTTTTATTATTTTCGTAACTCCCGGGAGGCATGAACCAAATTTTTACAATAAAATATACAAAATAACACGTACATTTTTATTTTTAATTTGGCTGTCATTTATAGTGAAATCCCGATATTTCGCATACCGATTATTCGTATATCTCGCTAATTCGTACAAATTTGCCGGTCCCTTGAGAAAATCCCTTTAATTCGTAAAAAAACAATGCATTCCGGTCCCCTCGATAATACGTATTTATTTTGGTGCTCGAGCTCAATTAAAACGTCTTATAATTCTTATTTACAACTTAAAAATCTCGTTAACTCGTAATGTTTTTAACCCTAGACTGTACACCAGCTCTAGATTTATGCAATTCGGGCAGAGTAAAAAGACCGGAAGGGTATTGAGGGACGTAGGAGGGTTTGAAGGGCAGGTAATGACGCCGAGTAGGCTGTGAGGCGATGTGTCTGTGATTCCCAGAACTAAGAGGCGCCTTGGTGTCCGGCCTAGGGTTATGAGAGGGTAGGAAAGAGCAGAGCGAGTGAAATGTTAGTCAGTTTGGTCTTAGCCATCCATGCCTCCGAAAAGAGCTAATAAGTGTATTTCCATTAGAGAAAAAAAATAAATCATTACTGCCGTGGCCGGTGGTGATAAACAAATTGACGTGTCCAAACGTGATAACGTTCCTCCTTCCACAATAACATCGCCTCCCAGACATCGGACAGCAAAGTAAAGCGTTTTAAGACTGGTGAGTATCCACAACTAATAGAGAATTTAAAAACGTGGTTTGCGCGAGCATGGAATTCGAATGTACCAGTCGGAGGAAACATTTTAAGAGAAAAAGTAAAAGTTTTCGCAGAAAAAAATGGGAATTAAAGACTTTCGTGCGAGTGATGGTTGGTTTGATAGGTTTAAAAAAAGGCACAGCATAAAATTGAAGAAGCTTAGTGGGGAAAGTGCGAGTGTATCGGCCGACGTTTGTTCTGAGTGGAAAGACGAATTGGTAGAAATAATCGATTCTTATGAGCCCAACAACATTTTAAATGCCGATGAGACGGGGTTATTTTATAAGTGTCTCCCCGACCGATCAATTTGTTTTAAGGAAGAAAATAGTAAAGAACGTGTAACCATATTGTTGGCCGCCAACATGGATGGATCTGAGAAATTAAGACCGCTCATGATAGGCAAATCAGCCAAACCAAGATGTTTTAAAAACATAAAAACTTTTCCGATGACCCATCGTGCAAACAAAAAAGCGTGGATGACGGGCGAATTATTCAAGAAATGGATACGATCAGTGAATGCTAATATGGAGAAAAGACAGCGAAAAATTCTGCTTTTCATGGATAATTGTACGGCCCACAACAATACCCCACCGCTCAGTCATGTTAATGTTGTGTTTTTGCCTGCCAACACTACTTTTAAGCTGCTGCCTCTAGACCAGAGCATAACTAAAACGTTCAAAACCTTTTACCTCAAGGAAGTAGTGATGCAACTCCTTGACAGTATCGAGGATGGGAAGGATCATAAAATCACCTTATTTTTAGCCACAAACATTGCTCACAAGGCGTGGCAAAGTGTAAGCGAAAGCACAATAAAAAAACTGTTTTCGTGCTGTGGATTCACGAAGGTGGAATTTTCATCAGCAGTTACTGAACAAGACTTAGAATGCCCTGTGAATTGGAATCGTCTTCCTCAAAATGAAGAAAATTCTATAACGTTTGAAGATTTCGTCCATTTTGACGATGGCCTAGCGGTAGCGGGGATTCTAACTGATGACGAAATTTTGGCTCCATCTCAGGACATTGATGGTGAAGTTGATGACAACGATGATGTGCTGACAATTACACCTAAAGTGGCTAAACTATACATCAACAACGTGCGCCATTTCTTAGCAAAACCAGACGTTGGCGATGAAGTATTTTCTGCTTTGAACATGATTGACAAAACCATCGACAATACCCGTCTGCAAGGCTTGCACCAAAAGAAAATTANGCTTTGAACATGATTGACAAAACCATCGACAATACCCGTCTGCAAGGCTTGCACCAAATGAAAATTACAGATTTTTTTAAACGAAATTTTTTAATGTGTTTTTATTGATGTAATTATTGATTTATATGTACAGTACATATGTATACATAATATTTAGCCATGCGTTTGTCATTACATATTAATGTAAATTTGTATTAATCTCGTTATCATGTATTTTTTATTTTTTTGTTCGCGATTATTGGCAATCCCGCTTTAAGCTTATAGAGCTATTAAGTATAAATCGTAAGTCAGGGAAGACAATACGAATTATCGGGATTCTACTGTATTAGTAACTCTTGTGCAGCTGAAATAACGTACACTTAGCACAGCATTAAAATTTTTCTAACGCATAGTTTTAAACCTAAAGGGGATGTGGATTAAAGAGCGCTTATAATAGCGCACTGACCAATTTCTTAGTTGTAAGCATACTCTGACGACAAAAATCAGTCTATTTCTCTTAGTCTAATGGTTCGAACAAGGTGTGCCAGCTCTTCACAGATGACTTGGTGGGAAGAATGCTGGCTCCAACCACGCCACCTTATCAGGCAAGGTAATATCTCAGGTAGTTATGCAGGATACGGTGTTATCAGGTCGCGTCATCGAGTCGGAACCTAAACGCGGTGGTGATAGGTTGTTACGTGCTGTCATAAAGTTCTCTCCCATTACNGTCGCGTCATCGAGTCGGAACCTAAACGCGGTGGTGATAGGTTGTTACGTGCTGTCATAAAGTTCTCTCCCATTACCGAAATTTATTCATGCATGTCTGAACGAGCATATCGTTTACGATCTGAGAAGTTTGATCCGCGATTACTCATTATCAGAAATGTTTGCATGGTTGTGTGGAACTGACATGTTCGTCTGTCTAGACGCGCGACATNCCGCGATTACTCATTATCAGAAATGTTTGCATGGTTGTGTGGAACTGACATGTTCGTCTGTCTAGACGCGCGACATGTTGGGTTTTCCCTGACAATGCAAAACTGTTCGGGAACTGAACATGGCAAACATAAACTAATAAAGCGAAAAAAGTAGAAACCCACAGTGAGTTTAAATAAAGGTTGTCCCCACCACTTACTTTATAGCATAGGCAGAAGAGAATTTTAAATACATTTTAATACAAATAAACAGTAATTTGTTTGACTTCAAACACACTATTAGGAGTATAGACTATAATGGCAACTACAGAATTCTTGTGGCAAGAAATTAAGTAAAAACTTAATTGTCAAGTAATTTTTAATTTATATGGACACTTATTGAGTTCTTGGCTAATAAAAGTGCACAAACATCACTGAACAAGTACTAATTTGGTTCAAGAGTATAAATTATTGCGACAATGAAATGGCAGATAAAACATAAAAACTAAAAGAATTTAAATTCTAACAAAAAAAATTTTTGAAGAAAAAAAAATGGTTTGCAAAAGTGTGCCTAAGAACAGGGCCACTAGATAATAATGCAAAAACCTAGAAATAGTTACACATTTTTATATTTGCTCAATTATTCGTACATTAATGTAGCTATTTTTTTGTGATTTAACCGTTGCTCGTCAGTAGTGTATAATTTTGTATACATTTTTGTATCAAAATAATGTCTTTGTGATGGCAAGTTGTTGAAACCGTTAAGACGAACCTGTTACTCCCGGCCAGTCTCAAGCATATATAAGTAGAAGCAACGCAGTGAGGAACAGTAAGACGTGAAGACAGGCGAGAATACCTTGGTACGCCGACACTGGCCATCGTGTCCATTTTATGCGGTCCGATGCCTAGAAGCGCGGCAGCACTAAGGACGACACAGGCACACGTATGGAACACAGTGTCGCCTCTACGAGCATGGCGGTAAAATGACGTGCTACGTGCACCTCTGGTACATGCAACGGTGACACTGTAATTTTACGGTGTAATTTTTTCACTTAATGATAAATGTGTGTATCACGTCCCTACGCTAACTTACAGATTATGCACCAGAGTGTTTTAACATAAACGCAATCGTTAATACGCCCTTTTTAGGACTTTCTATTCCTAAAGAAAATACTCATTAGGCATAAAATCAAGAAGTTTCTTAACTGCTAGCAAGCAAAAACTACTCAAATATATTGAGTTATTTCTAACTAGGCATAAACAAAGCTCCGAAAACTACTGAAGGTCTAGGCAGGCGGTCACTTTATAGAGCTCTGGATGTTGTTATATATTTGTGTCAACTGTCAACTGTTCATCATCTAGACAATACATGTAATGTCATTTCCCTTAAGTGAAATAAATTAATATTTCATACTTTTGGTCTTAATATTGTGTTATAATCACAATCGTACTCTGTTTCCAGGAAACACGAGATAAAATAAAGTTTCTCGCAGAAATTAAAACAGTGACTTCAGCTACGCAAAGGTAACTAATAATAACTTTGAAAAAAAAAAGCAGTTTATTTTACTTTTTAAATAAGAAATTAAATTGAACTTATTATTTATTTGTAATTATTTCTGAATTTTCGCAAAAAATAATCTTGCGAATAATATTTTATAAATGATTTGTTGCATTTTCTTTCTATTTCCTTCAGAACACACACACGTAACATTTACGATTTTGAAATGCTATATTAAAGGAAATATGTAATTACACTTTTATTGCTGATAACAACAGTACGAGTCAAATAGTGTCTGATGCATACTTCATGACGTGATAATATTTTAGTTGCCGTACGGGGTCCGTACGGGATATAGTGCAATGCAGAGCAGCTGTGGCGCGAGGAATGCCCGCCTACCGCACGCCAGCCACACTTCCTAAAATACATTCCCCCAGGTTGCCGGCATAAACACGGCAGTTTATTTGTCGAGCGGCGCTCGCAGCGCGCCGGCGCGCAAACATCCTCGTTGCTGCACGGGGGCGTCTCCGACCAGACGAAACACCAAAGCGACCAGATGGCGCGTCGGTGAGCTGGCGTCGCGCGCGTCTGCGTCGACATTCATCGCGGCTGTAAGTACACGCGTCGTCGACTAGCAACCCGATTACGCTCGACTCGCAATAGTCCGTCGTCCAGCAGTCATCCGCCTGTCGCTTTCGTCCGTCAGTTGAAAGCGATTCACAAGAACCCGTCGTCCGTCAATCTTTCTGTACGGCAAAATTTCAGTGACAACTTAACATCGCGATCTTTCTTTAGCTAGATATATATTTTAGTTATAAATACACAAAAAAAAATAAGGGGTGGGGGGATTCATGTTAGTAATTTATACTACATTTTTTACATTTTAAATTTTTGCATTTACCACTAAAGAGATAAATAAACAAACCGCCTTGCATTTTATTTCAAAGTGCGTATTCACATCTAAGGGAAGGCGTCACAAGGTGGTGGCTCATCCGTTCTTTCGCCGAAAGTTACAGTATAGTACATATTTGACGGGTGGACGAATAGAAACAAAAAGTTGCTCTGCGATTGGTTGAAGGTCACGTGACCACCGGACGACGGACGGATGTGATGGTCTATTGTGAGTAGAGCTTAACTAAAAGTAGTACCTGCCTCTCAGACTGA
This sequence comes from Clitarchus hookeri, assembly GCA_002778355.1. Classification (NCBI taxonomy): domain Eukaryota; kingdom Metazoa; phylum Arthropoda; class Insecta; order Phasmatodea; family Phasmatidae; genus Clitarchus; species Clitarchus hookeri. Next base: position 690,438 of record NQII01000128.1, on the reverse strand, counting down.
CCTTGAATCACGGGCAATCGTGATGGTTTTGGCTTGGTGGCGGGCTGGTCGACTCCTTTGCGGTCAGATTGTTGGGACCCAAACGTATACATAAAATGTATATAAATTGACGATTCGGGACCGGGGTGTTCTCCCATTCGACTGGAGAACCCACAAGAGCCGTGAAAAGGTAGGAGCAAGTACTGTTCTCACTTCCCCTTGGAGGTTTCCCTATTCGGGGACGCAGGTCTGATGGGGCTTGCATCCAGGAACAACCGACGTCTCCCGACGCCCAAGAGGTCAGATGATATTGTGTGTCAGGTTAGGCCGTGCGCTGAAAATAGCACCAAGAGCATAATGCCCCAATCGTCGCAAGACTGGCGTCATGGTTTTGCATGTTTGAGATCGGTTTGGTCTGCCGGGGTGCGGGTCTTTGCATATAATGGTCTACTGAAGGACCACATATTGGACAAATGGACTTTCTTTTAACCAAATAGAGCTGCAAGACAGTGGGTGAAGGTTACTGTTTTCTCGAGGCATCCCCAGAGGGGCAAAAGTGTCAGCGGATCGGCAGTAGTGTTCGGTGAACGCGAGGGGAGCGGGGCTATATCTCGAGGAGGGTGCGTTCACCACATCTGCTGAAGCCTGCTGGCATGGAGCTCCAGAGCCAAGGACTATTAATAGTCCGATAATAATCGCAATGGGCAATGCCGCCACTGGAAATGCAGCAGCAAGATCTTAGTATAGGCTTGAATAACTACAGAATAAGTCGGAACTCCAGTGATGGCCTCTGGCCGGGGAGTGGAGTAAGCAAGGCTTTATGTTGTCTGACATTTTATGTGTAACTAAAATTTCATAGTATTAGAATTGAACCTGTGAATTTAATGTAAATTTTCATTTTTTGTTAGTAACCGTTTAAATGTTCATTTTTAGGTTATGTAACCCTTCCATTTCTAGGGTTTAGCAAGCTTTTTTTGTATGTTTATTGGTTTGGTTGCCAAGGTAACGTGTTTTGCATTTAATCTGTACGGGTGTTTAGCACAATAAATCAGTTTTGTTTCTCTTTAGGGGTTAATTTAGGCCTTGTTTTCTATCTCGGGATGGCAAGATCTATGATCTTTCCCGTGATGCGCAAACGACGACTTATCGTGTATAAGACGTTGTTTCGCGTCTTTTTTGGTCCGATCATTGTACGGAGTAGAAGCGTCTGGAGGGAGCTCCAGTTTCCGAGGGCGTCAAGACTGGCATAACCGCAGCTTTATTTATTTTGGTGTACCAAAATGTTGTCGAAAGTCAGGATAGGGAGCGTGTACTTAGGCAAGAAGTCCCAAGCAGGCGCTCGCTATAGGGAATATTAGTGTGAAAGCTGCCGACGCATTCCGAAGGACGTGGCGTGCCCTAAACACCATGACTGGCGTAATCCTGAACTACGTGACTGGGTCCGGCTGCAGTGAGGTCGCCGAGACGTGATCCCGCCTGCAGATTGCTTGAGGTCGGTAACACCTTATTTCCTTCACGGCCACGATTACCATTTGAATTTAATTAATGTGGAGTTCAATTAAATATGGTCTGGTTTTCTTCCTAGAGGCCGTCTGTAGAGCGTCTCAAGTTTCTCCGACAGAGTTTAGTTTATTTCAGGAAAAGTTTTAGTTTCATTTAACTATTTCGAACAGTAATCATCTTTATCCAAGTTAAAACATTTTTTTAGTTAATAAAGATTTGCCTTGATTTTGATAGAGCGACTGAAGAATTTTAGTTAATTGATTTTCTTTCATCCCTTAATACAAGTTTGTAAGGAAGGGGGTAGGGAAATTTACCTAAGTGATATTCTTCCGTAATTAATTCACTTTAATAAGGCACACTATGAGATGATTTCTTTAATACACATTACAGCAAATTCTAAAAATATTATAAATTTTTTCCAACTAGATATCCAATTAAATACATTTATATTTCATTATTTTATTTGAGTAGTGTTGGAGTGTATTGTGTCATATTTTAAGTGTTTTTCTGAATGTGTGTCTTTATGGGCTATTGTCTGATTTGACGGGGCATACTCTTTTAAAAGGGTATTTATCTTGAAATAGCTAAGTCGCCCAATAAAAAAAACCACAAGCAACACAAACATATATATTATTATTTTTGAACTATTTTATTAATATTAAAGTCCCTAAATACGTAAATCACACACAGTAGTAAGACCACTATCTAGGAAGAAATCTAAAGATGGAGTGAAAATGGGAAGAGATAGAAAACGAAGAGGGAGTACACCGCGAAAACCCAACGGCCAACAGCAAAGCCCGCCACGTATCCCTAGCACAAATAGCCGGCTTGACCCCGTCGGGAGTCAAGCCCCGATCTCCGCTGTGGGAAGCAAGCGATCTAGCAACGGGACTAACTCGGCCCCATTGATCGTGTTATTTATTTACTAACGTCTCCGAATTCATGCCAAGAGGGTATTCGTGTGGGCGGCCTACATACTGTGTAAAGGCCCTGCTACAATGAGCCGATCGTCTGCAGTGCAGTGCAATGCCGGTGGTATTCTGGAATGTGATTGGCCGACGTTGCCGTCACGTCAGTGCTGGTGTGCAGTGCAGTGCGGTGCAATGCTGTGTTGGTGAACCACTTCAACTTCCATCTCGAGTCGGCAGCGGATCGGCATCAGATCAGCACTTCGCTTGTAATTGGCCAAGAGACGTGCATCACAAGGCGTGAGCCAATGCAATGTAGATTTGTGAAGCGCATGCGCGCGTTATTGCGAGAAAACTGTGAACAATTCCAACTGTAAACAAATGTATATCGATTATCGAAGCGAGTACACCGCTGTTGATGTTTTAAATGTTTATTTTCTTCGTGGCGCGAGCCGATTTCGACGCCGAGTTTCAACAAATCGGTATGTGTAAGAAGTAATACACATTACATGGCCCAGTAGCTAACCGTAACTTCAACTCTATGTAACCCAATAAAAATAAACGAGTTACAATTTCTCGAGTTATAAACAACGTAAAATTGCATTTAAAAAAAAACTGCGTGGAAACACACTGTACGTGTTTAAGGAAGCAAACAGTTAACATGAAATAAATATTCTAATTAAAAAGAAACGCGGCGATCGTTGTGCCACTTATTTCGGGTCAAAATAATTACGCTCACTGGCTGGCCATCAGCATTTAACTGTAGCACGCAGCAACTGGGGGATCGGCACTGCAATCATCAACACTGCACTGCACCGCAAAATGGCCGGCTCATTGTAGCAGGGCCTTTAACCTAACGCGTTCATCTGTTACTTAGGAGAGCGTGAGAGACAAACAAATCCTAAACAAGGTAACCGATGCCTGCAGGTTTTTGGNTATATAGAAAAAAAAAAAAAAAAAAAAAAAAAAAAGGGGTGAGCTTACACAACTATTTTTGCCAACTTCCTGAAAAAAAAATTTGCCACGGTGTTTTTTTTTGTACAATACACCGCGCCGCAAATAAACGTACACAATTTCGGCGGCAGAAATAACACATTAGAAATGCAACATCGTGTGGTGATTTATGGACGCAGCGCTGGTCTATCTTACACACTAAAAAATTTCTTTACTTGTATAGAACTGTTCGCGATGAAGTGAACAATTTTGAAACTAGCCTTTGTCACTGCCCCTACCTGCATAGATTATAACGCACGCAGTAAAGTTAACAACGACGGAGAGAAAGTAATTCCATTTGTTAACGTTAAATTACAAGTGTTAAGTAATAATTTGTGAATATACCATGCTAAAATTTTTTTTATGCATACAAGTGTAAGAATAGAAAGATTTGTAAAATATTTACTTTTCTAAAAATTTTACAGTCGCCCTCGACCGATGCACGAATAAAGTGATCAGGCCCATGGTAACGTTAATTATACATATGGTGGACGAATACACAATGTACACACAAGTAGAGCTTAAGCAAGCCTATCAGAAGTGCCCACTTTACCGTGAACAGCCTATACAAACAATTATTTGGAAACTAGTTGCCAAAGATTTTCTTGCAACTCTGCAGCTGGAATATTGTATATTTGCAATACATTATTTTATAAAACAATTAAAATTGTTTACGTAGCCCAATGTTTATAATGAACTCGAAGTCTACAACACTTGCTTGCTAAAATTAAACAATAGTTTTACTGTGTAAACTAAGGTTTTGTGAAATTTACTCTAATGTATGTGTAGTGTTTCAAAAATTTCTTTGTCAACAAGTTTCCAGAGAATACCTTGTACAAATCCAAACTATTTTTATAGTTCATACGCTCAGGAGAGGATCCGTGCACCAATAATATTTTGGTCCACACTGAATTAACTTCAATTTACGCACATCACGTACGCTAGCGACGATCTCAGTGCGTGCAACAGGTGAAGAATTGGGGTGGACACGTTACTGAACTGCATCGGCATGCGGCATGCGGCAGAATGCGAGAACCTTCGAGAAAATATATTATGAAACGGCGTTGGCTTGACGACAGCCGCGAACAAGAAAGGAAAAGCAAATATACAACAACCTAAGTTTAAATTTTTTTATTAGGGCATAAAAGTACAGTCATAACTTGTGTGCCTAATATGTTTTCATGAGGAGCTCCTAACAATTGCATAGACTTTATTGTATAGTCTATTGCTGGTTTCTTCGATCTTTTTGAATCAAACCTTTAAAAATTGCCCCATACCTATATAATGTGCTTAGTACTTTCCTAAATATGTCACATATCACAACCGTTTTATACTTCTGTTAACATAAAAGTACCTTATTTTCTGTTAAATTGTACTTTTACTTATTTTAACCTACAAATTATAATATTTCATTTATAATTAAAGTGAACAACTTCAGGGAGAAAACAGGTGTGTTGGTAATGCCTAGTAAGAAATAGCTCTTATGCAGAATATTATTCAAGTGAGTGTGCACGAATACACAAGGCTCACCTTTTGGTGTAACTTTCTACAATAGGTTAATCTATGTTTTCATAAGGCGGAGGAATATCCTGGAGGTTGGAAAAGTTGGAAGTAACCGCGACTAGACTATAGAAAGGAAACTTTATATTTTCATGCAATAGTTGTATTAGTAATCAAAATATTAAACAAAAAAAAAGTAATTCTTGAAAGAACTCTCAATCACAACAATAATCCATTAGCATTCTAGGGGCCGCGGTTGGAGTAGTGGCTAGAGCACTCGCCTCGTACCATGGCGACCCGGTTGAATTCCCTGCAGGGTCACTACAGAATTTTCGCACGTGGGGATCATGCCGGACGATACTGCTGGTCGGCGGGTTCCCTCCGGGCTCTTCCGTGTCATCCGCCCTTGCATTCTGGCACTGAACCGTACTCTCTTCGCTTCACCCTCGCCGGCTCTCAAGACGTCGTTGTTCAGAGCCGCCCAAACCTCTCCATTCCACACGCTCTTTAGCCTTCGTCTGAAGGGCTTGCGAGTTGCTACAGTCGCATTTGGAGTCGACAGTACGAGATGAGAGAAGGTCGACTGCTATACGCGAGGAAAAGGCCTGACGTTACCGGACATCCCTGAAGAGTTAAGTCTGGATGGGGCAGCAGAGGATTAAACAGAAGCATCCCGAGAAACACGGCCATCACGGCACTGGCCAAATAACTCACCGTCCGATAACATTCTTCGTCTTATGGGGCCCGGGATCAACTCCAGTAGGTCGACAACAAGAAGCCCTTAACTAATCGCAATGCACATTTTTTTTATAGTATTTGTACAATGGATACTTTGGAAACAATTTTCCAAATATATTTTTGTAGCACTACAAATAAATTACAGCAAATCTGACAAAATCTTAGTGTGGAATGTATGGATAAAATATTGAATTTCAACAAGCAAGTGTTGTAGACTTCAAGTTTATTATAAACTTTCAGATACACAAACAATTTTGTACGTTTTCCAAAATAACGTGTTGTAAATATACAATGTTTCAGCTGTTAAGAGATAAAAGAAAATCTTTGCCGACTTTTTCAAAGAACTGTTTATAACAAGTACAGACTTTTTTTTACTGTCCGTTGAACAAATCGAGGTTCGCGGAAGGCATGTTATCATAGTAAACTACAAATTTAAACGTCAATGACGTCAAAAACTTACCATAACGGTTTATACGTATAGTGAGAAAGCGAGAATGGTAATTTTTTTTTCCCATACATCCGTGGTAGCTTTCCTGTGTTTTCTCAGTAAACAGTTGCATTCGTAGGGAAGTTACCAACTTTGTAGAGTAGCGATGCCAAACATTCCTGTATTTCCAATCTGACAAGTGTTACTATTTCCGTACAGTGTATAGGTGAAAAACTTCCATTAAATTCTATGAAGTTTACAAGAAATAATTTTTAAGTGTAACATAGATATATATGTATTTACACAATTTTATCGTACATATTGAATGCAATGTAAATTTTGGATGAAATAAAGAATAAATTCTTAGAAACAAAATATGACAGTAAGGAATTTTACCCTCATAATCTGGTCACAGTATACAATATAGAAAATGCGATAACTTCACAGCTTGAAGGCGATATCAACCACAGTACCACATCCTGGGTTAAAATTGATAGAATTAATGAAACAATGTAATTTACTAATAATTTAAAAAACTTTAATATCTTATAAAACTGTAAAGCAACGTTCTAACTGGGGAGAATGAACTGTATCTACGAGTGTTGTGTGGACTGTTCTTCGGTGTTTATAAATCTTACTTATTTTTGTGAGCCAGTATTGGCATATAGAGCGCTGATCTTGTCAGGTCTGTTCCTACTTCTTTCCTTTGTAATTTGTTTCCAAATTCCCCAGGTAATCTTACTCGATGGTCGTACAATATGTAATCTTTGGATTCATGTTATGGTATTTCCGTTTTCGGTTAATGAATGTTAACTATGAGTTGAAAAAGAGGAGATTATTCCCAGTTGATTTTCCTGTCATCATGAAGAGCTATAAATCTTGTAAAATACATTTATAATTTTCGTTCAATCGTTTCCACTTTCGGAATTTTTTTTACGAACCCATGTCACTGCTACGTACACACGGGGCAGGCTTAAAAGACGTTATGTACATATTTATAAAAGAAGACACATTAAACTGCTAATCGAGTTTTTTTGTACCCATTTCCAGAATTACGATTAAAATAATTAATTGAAGTGAGCTGTTTTATTTTACTTCATTGCATGGTGGTGATAGTTTTTTTTCATTATTCGTATAAACACAAAACAAATTTTGAACACGAAACGGTCAAGTGATGAAGCAACTTCTTGCACAGTGTGTGCTAGGATAGAACGACAGATTAAGAGGTATAAGATAACATATGATAAACAAATCTTCCATCCACTGTACATATTGCCAGATTGTGCATAAATACCCACACAAGAACGTAGTGCACACATGTAAATGTCTGATATCATATACGTTTTTCCAATACTGAAATACTCCAGTCTTTGGGGGAAATAACAAGGAGAGGAAGCGAAGTCAAGACAACGCCTAAACTTTTAGCAAATAAAAATAATACTCAAAATCACAGTCTGGAACAGAGTATTACATATAAATTGTGTTCTGTCATTCTCTGCCATTAATTTATGGGATAGTTAAATTCCTGTAAAAAAAAAGCTACGAAAAAATGGTTTAAAGGAAAAAAATATCTTGGCATTGCTATGATGTAAAATTATTTTTAAAAAATGCAAAAGCATTGAACTAAATGGTAAAAATCGATGCTATAAAAGTGAAGCTGTAAACTTCCCACCCCTTCCCAACTTAATGGAAATCTGATGTAAGCCAATGGAAACTTGTTCTCTGGAAACACCAAAAACACGGACTGAAAAATTACCATTTTAAATGCAATTTTAAATGATTTGCAGTGGATCACATGGCTCCGAGGTATTGAACCCAAGTAGAATCTAGTGATTCGCCAGTTGGTTCTAATTTATTAACTGAATTCACAGTAGCAGTTACTTATATGGTTCAGAACATAAAAATGACGACAGTTTCAGGTGAAAACTGAATAACAGCCTGCGAAGCCACTAAAATGCATATGGAACACACAAATGCCGTTGGCTCAAATTTTTGTTCAGTATCAATCCTGCCAACCTAAGTTTTCCAAAAGAATTTTAATTTATCCGAAATTTAATTATGTTTTTTTTTTCTTTCAGGACAACAAGTAGCTTATAATTAATATATTATTTAAATCATTTGTTATATTTGAAAATCTAAATTAAATTTTATTTTATGTTTTTCGTATAATGCAAGTTTTATCTTTAAATTAAGTCATACATATATCACTGGTCAGTTCAAATTATTATAAACTAGCTGTGACATAGTAACTGTAAATCAATGTTGGTACTAGACTTGAAACTTCCATTTGTTAAATCTGTATACAAACTGTGAATACGCTTTCTAGCTACTAATAAGCAGTGCTAAAATTATTTAAGTAATGCGAAAAAATAGCATTTTCAATTTTTTCAATTATGGGTGTGTATTAAAGTGGGTTCGTCCTTAGACACCGCCTATACGAGCAAAAAGCGTGTTTACGAAAGGTGAACTTTACCTGAAATGACCTTACCGGAGGAAAAGGTGGTGTGTTTTTATTACAGCCCAAGTTAAACTGCCGGCCAGGGCGCATCTCTTTTTCACGCTCAGATAAAAAAAAAANGGTGTGTTTTTATTACAGCCCAAGTTAAACTGCCGGCCAGGGCGCATCTCTTTTTCACGCTCAGATAAAAAAAAAAGAACTTTGTTAATTACAGCGATATGCTCCTCGTAGCTAAAATTAATTTTAATTACCAGGACGTTAANAAAAAAAAAAGAACTTTGTTAATTACAGCGATATGCTCCTCGTAGCTAAAATTAATTTTAATTACCAGGACGTTAACTGTATCCATGACATATTGCTACTCTTTGATACGACTTCCTCGGCGCTTTTATGAAAATTGAGAGAGACTGGCTGCGAGAGAAAAAAACGCTGCACCTTTTTTTCCTTCAAAATAAAACATTTTAACACAGATGCTTTAAACGCTTTGAAAATTTGATTTACAACGCAGTTAGAAATTTAAGCACATTCCTAGGGCGATGTGTGCCGAGGGCATTAACGCCACGAGTTTTTCGCAAAAAGATGCAAAAAATTCTGCACAAGAAAAAATATTTACGCTCTACTATATAAAAAAAACTTTTACAGATCGCATATCCGCGAGTAAATTAAGGAGAGTTGTATCATTTTGCGTACGATATTATCTCTTTTTAATATGTAAAACATCCACTGAAAACTTACATACAGACTTCTAAAACCAATTTACTTATAATAGTGTTAAAAAATTCGCATTACCAAGCATTAAATTTGCTTGACTTCACACAAAATGGTACAACTGTTCATTAAATGAGTTTTTAATATTTATGCTTGAGAGATTCTTGAAGTCTGTTCAATTTACAGACACTTTCAGCTACAAAGACAAAAATAAACATTACATGACAATGTTACATTAACAACAGAAAGTATAACTATGTTGTAAGGTCAAATAATATTAGCAAATGATAATTATTATTTCATCTAAGTAAAATATGAACTAAATATTACAGTGTCACGTAATAAATACATTATACAGAGTCGTGTAATATAATTATTCTAAGGATCATCTCTCTGGCTGGCGTGATAAAGCCGTGTTATACATATTTATGCAACTTTAAAAACAAAAGCCATTAGGCTTATAACTCTTTAATCACATACAGTAATAAAAACGGGAAAAATAATTTGGACGTAATCAGTTTCTTAAATGTTTTTCGTAAGTGGACATCACTTGGAAATATTCAACAGATTTTAAATAAAACGTTTTTACTGAAAGAGCTCGCCTTTGGCGCCACAGGCGTACGGAATCCTTCAGGAGTTAAATTTCATCACAAGTCTAAAAGATTTAAGTTGCCTGAAAACTCGATTAATAAAATTCTGAGCACATTTTGTCGGGCTGTGAAGACCCACAACTTCACCGAACGTGGCCAAATACGGGCGCCTTACATAAAATAAGGGCAACGATATCATTCAGAAATCGGGTTTGCATAGACNCCGAACGTGGCCAAATACGGGCGTCTTACATAAAATAAGGGCAACGATATCATTCAGAAATCGGGTTTGCATAGACTCTGCTTTCAAATGGCACAAACGCGTACACTGTGTGACAAAGTCGTGTTACTCACCGACCAACAGACTTGACTAATTAACTGAAGATAACAAGTACGCCAATTGTCTGGGTATTAACAAGACGGTCACCTACCTGACGTTGGAACTGATCCGCAGCATGTTTGGATTACATTTTTTTAAAAATAATAAACATGTCTCTAATGTACAGAATGCATTTATAAACTATTGTAACAAACTTTGGGAGGTCATTTCTGGGATCAGAACAAGCAAAAATGGCCCTAAGAACATATGTCGTAGAAAGCGTTGTTATTGAGTTACAGGCGTTTACCATTGTAATAACATGTATCAGTAGCGTCACTTACTGCGTTGTTACGTTGAATAGTGCGTCGCGGTCCTGTACAATGGCCTGCACCGTCTCCTGACCATAATCCACTGGACCATTAGCTGGGAGGACACGCGAAAAGTGTAGTGCATGCTACGCCAGTGAACGACATCAACGACTTGGAACAGCGCATTTATAACGCCTGTGCATCTGTTCGACATGATCCAGGTATGTTCGAGTGGCTTTGCCAGTCCATGATGAGATGTTGCCGCAGTGTACAGCCAGTTATACCTCAGACCAGGTGGCACGTGATTCGGTGCTTGTTTCCTTGCAGGTCTGTTATTGGCTCAGAGTTCGCCTGGCTGTGTCAGTCAAACTCTGATCTAATTGCGAACACAACAGAAATGCACATGCACTTTTAGCATAGCTTGTCCTGAAACGAATTCGCTAAATTTTCCAGTCCATAACTATAGCAGCCTGGAGACTGTATTGAACTTTGCTACACACTTTCCACAATAAAATGGTAGGGTCACCGCTTAAAGTCCCACACGTACATGCATCACGATGAAGACATTGCGCGCTAGTTCAGAGCCTTGCGTGTAGCGGCGATGGTACACTTGATGCGCGTGGCAGTGTCGACCTTATCGCTCTAGCACTTCTGAGCCTCAAACGCGAAAACAGCTGTAGATAGACGACAGTTTAAATTGCTCCGCTTAGTGAGATTTTGTTAGCGTGAATGAGGCACATAATTAGTGGAGCGCTAAGGATGACTTTGGCATCACATCTAATCCGGTATCGCTTCTATGCGCAAGACATGAAATCGCATGAAGTTTCTCGTTATGCAAGACTGAAGCAAGTCTGTACACTGTAAAAACCATTTATAATTTTTACCGAGAAATTTGTTGCAATTTTTAAAATGTTTGTAACAGTACAAAAATTTTTATTATAAAATTACTTGTTTGTAAAGCTACAAGAGCCGTATTTGTAACAGATCTCAAAAATAGTTTTTACTACACTGACCCTTATCCACGAGCTCAAACAAACTGCCGGACACTCAACAACGCAACACAATATATAGCTATTTGTGAAAAAACTAGGGGTGATGTAAAGTGCATTTGTGTGAAAAAAGAAATGTATTTCCAATTTTAATAACGTAAAACACTAAAAAAATTATGATAATGAAACGACTACAATTCTAAAAACACGTGACGCTATTAGCTACTCATTAACTCTTGATGTTAATGTTTGATATCTACACAGAACTCTTATAATTAAATAAAAGTTTTTTTTTTAACCGAATAACGTCACCAATAGTTTGTAAGTATTTACAGATTTAGTTAAAACAAATATAATTGTAACGGTTTGTAAATAAAATTGGTCTTTTGGTTAAGGGCGTGGGATAATAATTAGAGACACGGAAATTTCGTGGATTCATTTAGCAACAAGCTAGACTCTACAGTCGTTTGTGTTCTCGAGCCTCAGTTAGTGGTTCATTGGTTGATGCTCCACTTATACTCCAGACCAGGTAGCACGGTATTCGGTCGTGTTTTTCTTGCTGATTAGTTATTGGCTCTTGTTCGTTCAGGGCATGACTAACAAACTACGGTCCAATTGAAAATATATCCAAATATACACGTGTTTAAAGTCTAGCTTGTCCTCAAATGAATTCACGAAATTTCCTGGTCTCTAATAATAACGCAAGGCTTGTGGGTTTTAGTCCCCGGGCTAAAGTGTAACTGTTTTTTTTTTTGTGAAATATATTTTGAAATAAATTCTTCCCTTATTTCTGTTATTAATTCGCCACATTTTTTTCCTGAAAGAAGAAGAATAATTTTATGTCCACTTCTTGGTAACGTTAGTTGTAGTACAAACCTATAATTTGCAATATTACAAGGATATCTTTGCAGATTTTACAAGAAAACTGTTTGTAGTTCTACAAAGCATTTTCTTGGCAAGTGGNTTTTGTGAAATATATTTTGAAATAAATTCTTCCCTTATTTCTGTTATTAATTCGCCACATTTTTTTCCTGAAAGAAAAAGAATAATTTTATGTCCACTTCTTGGTAACGTTAGTTGTAATACAAACCTATAATTTGCCATATTACAAGGATATCTTTGCAGATTTTACAAGAAAACTGTTTGTAGTTCTACAAAGCATTTTCTTGGCAAGTGGGNATATTACAAGGATATCTTTGCAGATTTTACAAGAAAACTGTTTGTAGTTCTACAAAGCATTTTCTTGGCAAGTGGGTTTCCAAGGGATTTTCTTGTAAAAGTAAAAAACAGTTTTTACAGTGGAAGTTCAATGCAACTGTGTATCATACCTCCTCGCATTTCTTTTTTTGTCTGCTGTAAGGGGTTCAAAATAATTTTTCTATTGTATTAATGTACTCATTATCTAAAATTAACATTCCTTGGATGTCTGAAGTGTTTTTATTCAAATGATAAATACACCGGAAGCACATTAACTAATTCCGTAAAAAAAAACTCATCTAAAACAAGCTAATGCGCAGATTAAATGTTAGGTAGAGGCGTTGAAGTGCCAAAAAAGTATTTAGTATATTTTTACTGTATTTTACATTTTTTTATCACATCAAAGAGTATTTATTCACTTTTATAAGCAAAAACGCGACAAATAAATTTGCAAAAAACTAATGTAAGTTTTTATCGTTTGCCATTTGAATGTCAATATTGTACATAAATTACGCGTTTGGCTACAGTTGAAAATATTTTTTGAGGCAACACAATATCATGAAAACATTACTTGCATATTAAAATAATGGTTCAATTAAAGTTTTTAATTTTATGATGAAATCCAAAGCAAAAGTAATCATAAGCTCAACACTAATCACAGGCGAACGAAGTGCCTGATTTCAAAGAAATTGTTTTGCGGTGTTAGTATGACTTCAAAAAGCATTTAGCCGAACTCAGACATTGTGTTCAAATAACTTTTTAAAATTNGTTTTGCGGTGTTAGTATGACTTCAAAAAGCATTTAGCCGAACTCAGACATTGTGTTCAAATAACTTTTTAAAATTGTTTTACATTATATTTAAAAATTTTCTTTCATTGTGTAATGAACGTTCCACGTTCCAGGTTAAATCATTTGGTAATTTTATTAAATCACAAAATCGTAAAAAGTTTACGTAATTTAACATAATAACGGTAACATATTATATTCCCCTCTTGGTGTAAGGCAACAAAACGTTTTACTGCCAAAACCACAAACCGAGTGTCCGCGTTACCGGGCAAGCATATATTAGGCTCACTATGCGGAAAAAAGTAGCTGTGTTCGACACGTCAATACTATTGACAGAAACACATTTCCTATATAACCAATTTTGTACAATGACAAATTTCCGCCCCACTATTATGGCTTGCTACCAATGGACCTTGCAGACTCTTACAGTGCTAGATAAACAACCTTTACGGAATGGAACTAAAAATATAATTATTCTGAGTTATTCCTATTACCCATAAGCTAAGCTTCCACGAACTTAACAAAGATTTTGTTGTGGGGATTATCAACAATTTTCCGTGAATCAACTTATTATTGCTCAGCAGCAGAATTCCAACGAGAACCAAAAATGCGTAAGCTCAAGCATCATCCATGCAACTATCGGATGTAACTTTGGTGGAAAAATAATATTTACAATTATATTAACTGCGGGTGAATTTTATTTCCCGTATTGCTGAAATTTTTGAAGTGTTGTCTGTTAAAGGATGTTTACTTCTTTTTTGATTATCGAGGGTTAATGTCCCGCTTTTCGCCCGTTGGCTAATCGTGGGTCAACTTACATACATATTTTAATAAAACCATATTAATGCCCTACATACAGAAAAGTTGTATCGTCTATTTGAGCTTGAACTGTGATCGTTGTCTGAACGCGCCTTAGTTGTCATGGTTAATACTTAACCCGATGACATCTCAAAGTGCAGGTGTCCGTGGCGTGAAAGTGCCAACTTCAGCAGCGGTTACAGCGGCTTCGTCTGACTCAGGTACCGATGGTCGTCGACACCCGAAGCTGCAAGAACTACTGAGATGTACCATGTTTTATAATCACAGGTATTTGTGTTTTTTTTCGCTATTACAGACCACGTTTACATAGATTAATCACCTGTAAGTAATCCAGTTACTGTTTGCTACAAGATATTCGGTTACGCCTGTTTTTTTTTTCCAAATGCTGATTTCAAAAATGGTTTTTATTTGTATTGATATTATTATTAAAGTCTGTTCGTGGTATCTTCACACTTTTTTAATCAAAATCTTTGGAAAAATCACCCCATGTGTGATGTGTTTGGTTATTCTCTAAATATGTCTTATATGTCATATATCACAAACTTTTTACGCTTCTCTTGACACAAGGGCATTTTTAGTGAAAGTTGATTTAAACTTATATTTTAACCTTTAAGTTATAATATTTCATTTGGAATTAATATGAATAAAAACAGTGGAAGAATAGGTGTGTTGGTAATGCCTAGTAAGAGATAGTTCTCGTGCAAAATATTACATTGACTGCGCACCAATACGGTGCGTTGTCCCTCTAGTGCAATTTTGTAGACTCTCTTATGGTTTGTTTGCGTGAGGCGGAGGAGTAGACTGAAAAGAGAACTTCAGCAGGACTTCAGGAAAGTTGGACGTAACCACGAACAGACGAAATTAAAATTAGTGTTACAACTGCTTGACACGTCGTCAACAGGAAAAGGTCAATGCTCGGTCAAGAGTGAGGAATCACTCGGTCATGGAATGCATGAAGGAACCGGCCCGGGATTTGCCTGGAGTGATTTCCGGAAAACACGGAGAAACGAAGTCGGGGAATGGCCAGACTGGGACTCGAAGAAGCCGAGTTCCCTCTCAGCCTCCTCTATCCCATCGAATGCGCATACAATACACTGTAACAATTTTTTTTACTGTTACAAGAAAAACCCTTACCAATAAAATCCTTTGTATGGGCTGTTCACGGTAAATTGAGCACTTCTGAGGCCCTAGTTACTTTTTCCTTTCAACCATTTTTTATCGTTTAACCACCTTTTAAAATAAATATTTCCATATGAATAATGAACATAGTGTGTATATTCCACTTCACTCGGAAGATATCGTCTAAGGTTAAAATATAATATATTTATTGGCTATTATTCCAAATGAGAGGACTTTCAAAAATGCTCACTTTACAGTTTTCTCCTAAAATCTACATTTTCTAAAAAAATCTGCAAAACATATGTTTGTAATATTACGAATTACAGGCTTACATTACTGAGTAATGACATAAAATTATTTTTTTCCCCGATAGACAACAAATGTGATGAATTAATAACAGAGAATACGGAAACAATAAAAAAGAAACACCTTTCCCATGCTTCTTGCGTTATTATCCCACGCCCTTAAACGCAACACCAACTTAAATTACGAGCATAACGTTTATTTTTGTCGAAAATATAACAGTAATTTGCTAAGAAATATTACTGACGTTATTTGGCAAAGAAGAACGCATTTATCTCATTTTAAGTGTTATGTGTACAAATAAAACACTAACATTACCAGTTAATGAGTATAAGCGTCGCACGTTTTTAAAACTGCAGTATTTTTATAATGATTGAGTTGTTTAACGTGTTTAACGTTATTCAAATTTGCAATACATTTCTTTTTGCACGCAACTGTACTTTACATCACTCCTAGTTCTTGCACAAACAGCTATATACTGTGCTACGTTGTTGAGTCTCCGCCAGTTTGTTTGAGCTCGTGGATACGGGTCAGTATAGTAAAAACATTCATTGAGGTATATTACAAACACTGCTCTTGTAGTATTACAAACGAATAATTTTACGAGATAAATTTTTGTACAGTTACGAAAATTTGTAAAATTACCAAAATTTGCTATAGTCTATTCACGGTTTCTTCACTCTTTCTGAATCAAACTTTTGAAAAAACACCCCGTGTATGATGTGTTTAGTTATGTCCTATACATGCCATGTATCACAAGTTAACATGAAAGTATCTCATTTTTCATTAAATTGAAGTTTTACCTTGATTGTATATATAAATTATAATAATTCATTTATAATAAATACGAAAAAAAAACAGTGAGAAAACATGTGTGTTGGGAGCACCTAGGAAGACTAGTTATCATGCAAAATATCATTACAACTCAGTGCGCACGAATCCCGTGCGTAGTCTTTTGGTGTAATTTTCTAGACTTAAATAAGCTTAGATAGCACAAGGCGGAGGGATGTCCTCGAAGTAGGTCTTTGGCACGGCTTCAGAACAGTGCGAAGTAACCGTGAATGTATTATAAGTAAAAATTACAATTTTATTACAGTGTAGGTTACACAACTTCTCCACTTAATTCAGTTACCCCCTACAAAAAGTGTTTATTTGACAGTTGACGACCTGAACACACTTGGCGAATCAAACGCTTAGACTAAAGATGAGGTAGACCGCTTATTCACGTTCTGCGTATATACCCAAAATTGACCTACCCCAAACAAACACAACTGTCAGTCACATAGTCTACAATGATGAACGGGTTTGTTTATATCTTAATTTTTAAATGACTAGCACTATTATACTGATAAAATGCTTTTACCGATTTGAATTGGACGGCATTAAAATTTGGTTAGGGTAAGTATAAAACATCTCAAAGCATATGTTTATAAACAGTATTCTAAACTAAAATCTAATCCACGCCGTTTTTTGCTAGCGGTATTGGCAGGAAAGCAGTTCGATGCTGGGGCACGGAGAGTGGTTGCGCGCAGCCAGCGAGGTCAGTCTACCTCATCTTTAGTCTATGATCAAACGACTACGAGGGCTGGTCTTGCGCGGCAGGTTGGCTAGTGCATGGGCCGAGCTGCGTTGTGGCGGCGCGGCGCCAGTGAAGCTGAATGGCACGCACCGCGCATGCGCCGACGGATGTCGAGGCCGGGAGGAAATGGCGCGCGACTGCCACGCAGTCAGCACTACTCAGCTTCCTCCGCCAACCACGAGCCACCTAGCCACAATCTCGGAGCAGTCATCCCCAACTACAGCTCTGTGGACGGGTGGTGTCTGATTGGCTGCCGCATACATGCGAGAGGTTCCCCATTGGCTGGGCTGCCGTCTACCGAGTATGGTATAGTCTATTCGCGGCTTATTCTCACTTTTTAAATCATACCTTTAAAAAAAAAAACCTATGTATGACGTCTCTGTTTGTTTCCTAAATATGTCACGTATCGCAAGCGTGTTATACTTGTATTAACCTAAAAGTACCTACTTAATGTTTAATCAAAATTAACTTTTACTTATATTTAATTTATAATTAACATGAATAAAACAGGGAGAAAATAAGTGTGTTGGTAATGCCTGGTAATAAATAGATGATATTACCCTGATTGCGCACGAATCCGGTGCGCTGTCCCTTTAGTGTAATTTTCCAAACACGACTAAGTTTTGTTTGCATGAGGTGGAGGAATATCTTGGAATTATAACTTTAGCAGGGCTTCATAAAAGTTGGAAGTGACCGTGAACCGCCTATACCACGCGCAGAATGGCAAACGGCGTGCCAACATTTTGCTTGCCATGCAGCGACGCCATTTTGCTGGCGCGTGTGGTTGGAGTTCGCCGTACAACCAGCTATTTTGCCTCTGTATTCCTGAATACTTTGCGGCCAGGTACACGCTACCGTAATGTCCAGCCCCGCCCAATTGAAAGAAAGGGCGATCACCACAAACAATCTACCGCTTCTAGATGTTCAAATCGCTTTTAATAAATAACCAGAATAGATACGTACATAGAAGTGAAATGGCGTGGCTCAGCCATTTGCTATTTGGGTGCACGGGGTTCTGAAAGTTGGCTCTTTGCTTAATTGGCTATAATCCATTCACGGTTACTTCCCACTTTTCTGAAGCCCCGATAAAGTTCTACTTCCAGGATATCCCTCCGCCTTGTGCAAACTAAGCTTTTTAAGCCTAGAAAATCACATCAAAGACAATGCACCGGATTCGTGCGCACTCAGTTTTAATGATATTTTGCATGAGAACTATTTCTTACTAAGCGCTACACAAACACACACACACACACACACACACACATGTTTTCTCCCAGTTTTTTCCATCATATTTAATTGAAATTAATTATTATAATTTGTAAACAAAATACAGGTAAAACTTCTATATTTTGAAAAATACGATTGTTTCATGTTAACAAAGGTGTATAACGCTTGTGACATATTTAGGAAATAACTAAACACGCCATACACGGGGTGTTTTTCCAAATGTTTGATTCAGAAAGTGTGAGTAAACAGTGAATAGACTATATCGCATGCTGAGAAAGATTCTCTACTAACTGGGCTGCCGCTTGGCAAATAAGTTATCACTCGCTGATTGGCTAACGCTGCATAGTACTTTCTACGGAAACTCTATACAAAACTGCGATCACGCATACATACGATAGCTCTTTCCTAGCCACGCATGCCCAAATTCAGTATCTGTGGTGAAAAATAAGACGTGTGTTACTTAGCTAACTAAGCAATCATCACTGCAAATTCGTATTGCCACTTGCACAACATAATCCGTAATTACAGACTTAGTGGTCCAAACAGAGAATTACGTAATGTGTATTGGAGCTAGGACTGTACAATATCCACCTTTAGCTAGCCAAATTACTAACTCAGACGGATAAGGATACATTCATGTAAGGGCATACATGATCTGAAATGGGCTCAGTTGTCCGAAGAGACGGGATTTCCTTACCATTACTACAAGCAAGGCCGGAAACTCTTCGCATGAGCTGTAAAGGCCAGAGAGGTAAATGCACAGTGATGTTGTTTCTGTAATACCATGGCACTTCACAAATGCATTTATATTAGGGATAGGTCTGTTTACAGTTGAATACTTGCATGTGGTGTACAAATGGAGTAATTCCTTTTACAATGACGTTGATATTATTCAGAGTGGCAGCCGGTGACTTAGTTACATAATATGCATTTAATGTCCTTCTGTCGGTTCTTGGGAGATGAGAGCAAGTTGCCTGATGTGTGCAGTTCTGACTACGATATTCTTCTGACTTACTCGGAGATTCATAAGCTCGACACTTCGGGAAAACTCAAGATGAAGAAGTATAACGCTCTCTAATCTCTACAGCTCACACGAAGCATCTACAGCCATGAGTTCCTATTGTCTCTCATATTAATCTGTTTCTCTTTTCTGCACGTTAAAGAATCACGACACCCCATCACGAAAATTTTGGCCACACTCTAAGAAATTGTTCGCAGATATAACACAAGAGTGCATATGTATAGTGAGAAAGAGCGAGTGGTAACATTTTTTTCCATACGTACATTTGCTCTGGAAACAGCCAAATGCATAGGGAAGTTACCAATTATATATTGTAGCGGTGCTAAACATTCCTATATTTACAGTCTGATATACGGTAGTATTTCCATACAATGTGTAGGTTAAAAACTTCCATTACAGTTTAGGAAGTTTACTAGAAAAATGTTTACAGTGTAGAAATCTGCTTACTTGAAAATCCCACGTCGCTCATTCCGAAGAGCCCCAACGAGAGAGCAGCGAGGAGTTGGCTAATTTTTCGGCGACCACCATATCAGAGATCTCTTAGGTTGTAGCCTTCAAACCATTCATTACTGGGTTAAAACCGTGGGTAACCATGTGCGTATGTGTGTGTGTGTGCAACCTATAGATGCAAGGTCAGGTTAGAATTCACACTACTACTCCGTGAACATTCCGCCATCAAATAAGCAATAATATAAAAATAAATCGAATGTTTGGTGACTATAGGCCAGATGGTATCACACCAGAAAAAAGACACGCACGCGTAAAAATAAGGTTGCAAAATACTATCTTCCATTCCACGGGCCAATTACACAGAAAGAGGGAAGGAAGTTCGTGGAATATTACAATTACTTTCGCAGTTATCACAGCCTCCTTTCGCTCCGCCCCCTCTGGCCGTCTGAGCGAGCGGGCAAAACCGCGCTGAAAACTCAGACATTTGGCTAATTGTTAAGAAACCTCACCCCCCGCTTCACGGCTGCTACCCTCCGCCATCACGCGACCCGGGGGAAACTTCTGCAATAAATCAATGGCCCGGAAATTTAAATTTTCCTTATAGTTCCGCACCCCTTCTACACTCTCTCCTCTCGCCCGCCATCCAAACTGCCGAGGGCTGGGAGGGGTGAATTTTCTGCGATCGCGTTTATGAGAACACCCGAGATAACTGGAGGGTAGTCTTGAAGAAAGGAAGGGGAAAAAATATATGGAGGAACACAGGCGCCCTGGGAAGCGTTCAGGCAAAGAGAATCTGCACTTTACAGTTGCCAACAGAGACGAAATCTTCAGATCAGTGATGTTTGAATGTGAATAGATGATACCAGGTGCAGGGGAATCGTTAGAATCCTTCACTTATAAAGGATATTAATGGTAAAGTGAGCACTTTTGAAAGCCCTCTCATTCGGGATGATAGTCAATAAATATATATATATTTTTTATTTGATCCTTAGACTTTGACTTCCGAGTTCGGTGGAATATACACACTGTGTTTATTACTTACATTGCAATATTTATTTTAAAATATAAGTATAGGAAAAAAATAGCTGAAAGGAGAAAGTAACTAGGGCCTCAAAAGTTCTCATTTTACCGTGAACAGCATATATACGAGCTCCACCTCGTTGGCGCATGACATGTGCTGAAGATGTTTGGAGGAAAAAAAAAAAAAATTAAGAAAAAAAACACGCTATTAAAACTAGATAGGTTATTTTGTGGAAGTGTCATTTAAGAAACGTTTTATTCTCAAAGACAAGTTTCAAGTTCGCATTTCAACCACAAAAAGTATTCTTTTGGGCGTGAACAAAATTTTGGAACAGTCAGTTTTAGCTGATAAATGTTTTATACAGAAACTTTAAAGAAACACACATCAATTTTTTTCTTTATTAGCGTGCCATAAAAATATAGGATCATAGCTTAAAGTTAGTTGAGCGCCTTGCGTCTAGAGGCGATGAGGCAAGTGGTGAGTTAGCGAGAGTCGACTTTAAAGGCCACGCGTTTCGAGGCCTCGAACGCGCATAATAGCTGCAGGCAGTCAAAACTATTTATAGGCTGTTCACGTTAAATTGAGCAATTTTGAAAGCCCTGCTAAAGATCTACTTGTAAGCACACTGTGTGATCTTCCATCATATGCAAAATTAACATTGCGGTAGACCTGATCACTTTATTCCTGCGTCGGTAAAGTGAAACAGCAAAATTATTAGAAAAGTAGGCATTATACAAATTCTTATTCTTATATACATCAAGAAAAACAGAAAGAAAAATAAATAATTTAAGTATTCTCAAATATTTACTTAATAATTTTTATTCAACGCTAAGTAGTGGAACTACTTTCCCTCCATCGTTACCAACCTTACTGGGAGTATGCCACCATTTGCCCTTTAAAATATATGCAGGCAGATGCAGTGACATTTTTCAAAGGTTCATTTCAACAGTGCTCAAATAACCATGCACAGCCTATAACAACTGATTTCTAGTAAATTCCACTGCCCCGGCCAATATCTCCCAGCGCAATACGTTTATATATCTGCGGGTGGCAGCTAGTACACTATATTTTAATTAAGTAACTTTTAACACAGTTGAAGAGCCACGAATTTCAATCTCACATCGGGGCTGTTACCGATGTAATGTACAAATAGACGAAGAAACTATCTACGATACTGGGAACATGTATTACAGTCCACAATTCTACGGGAGGTAACGTATCAGTAGAGGCTACAATGTTTCTGGCAAAGCCTGGTTAAATTTTCCTTTAGGTTAGCATTCTTTTAGCTTTCTCAAAAGTTACGGGAATCGGTTTCGTTAATTTTTTATTTTTGCGAGAAGTGAAAGTCATAAAAGAAACGTATTAATCTCAAGGCTTACGTCACAAACATAAAAAAAACTAACGCCATCATTGCACACACATTATAATACTTATTACTATTTCGTTCATATACTGTAGTTAAAAATAATGCGGGAAACGGAATGTCAATCAAACACGATCTGAAGAAAATACTGTCAGGAAATTCAAAAGTATAACACAAGAACTTGTCTTAGATGTCCCACGCGATAAATCTAGTGTTGAGACATTAACTTTTTTAAATATTAAAAATATATGGAAAGCAACACCCAGGGTAAACAGCAAAATAATGTTGTATAAAGTGATCTATAAAATAATCCACTGTCTGAAATACTATTCTTCTGCTCTCTTAACAAACCTTGAATTAACTTCATGACGAAAGGCTTGAGGGCGATAGCTTGCAGAAGGTGTTGAAACAGAAGTTGTTGAAACAGAAGTTGTTGAAATGTTTATTTTGGAACTTTGCAAATCAACATTTGAAAAATATCTTATCCATAACTATACATGAATATTTTAACTACAGCACTTACTGACGAATCTACAGAAATGTTGATAGTGTATCAGGAGAACAGGTCCTGTTGTATGAGGAGTGATTTTAATTAATGGCAAATGGAATCAGTTTTCCCTTGCTTTACACGTATTTAGGGCAATAACTGACGTCAAAGCAAAATACATTTATTGTAAATAATTACACAGTGTTACTCGATTAATAAATGGATAATAATCATAACTAGGAACAAGAGAATTTTGGGAATTCGTGCGAGAACAAGTTAAACTTTAATCATGTGCTCATTTGAGTTTCTGCTTCTATTGAACCACAATTTGTTAAGATACGCTTTGAACAACTTTCAACCAATAACGAACTTTCAAGGAAACAAAACCATTGAAACCAGTGCTACCTGCTCTGAAGTTTAACCGGAGTAACAGACAATGAACTACTGCTCCACAAACTAATGTAAAGACCTCGCGACAAAAGCGCGGTGGTCGCCTTCAGCGTGACACTATTGAGTTGCGCGGTGGGAGTGATGGAGAGTTGTACAGGATAGTCTGTTTCACAAAACGTACGTATTCCTACCGCCATCAAACGAAGAAGAATTTTAATATGTTTTCTCTTACTTCACACCAATTCTTCGATTCCGCTGTCACATGTCTATTGTTGTGTGTGGTTTCGCTGTTCGTATTGACTCTTAATCGCCGACAACAGGTAGTACGCAAAGTCTTCTCTTTTCATGTAATCCGCTTGTACATGTTTCGTCTGAACTGTCTTCACGACCTTGAAGCTGCTGCGCCAATAAGAGAGAGAGAGAGAGAGGGATAGAGAGATAGATAGAGAGAGAGAGAGAGAGGAATGGGTTAGAGCGAAAGAGCGTGTGTTTCACATACTTTCAAGGCGTTGCTCTTGAGTTTGTAGAACAATAACTGTGGAGTCTAGCGTGCTGCCAAATGAATCTGTGAAATGTTCGTCTCTCTTGTCGTCACATCCGAGGTAGTGTTATTTTTTACGCGTTGCATGGAAGGATACATATTATGAGCGCCACAAGTGCTTCTGGTTGGCCACCCTAGACGCCTGCGCTTGGGCCGCCGGCACGGCCCAGCTGATATCAGTGACGGCCCGGCTGTGCACGAAATGTTACAAAAACATTCCGCACTCATCAACAAATGCGGAACTGACTACACGGAGACTAATGTTATTAGCGTGGCATCAGGCTGCGGCTGAGTGCGCGCGCAGCTACCTCTCCCCTCGACGGCCTCACCGTGCTCACCATGCATTCACCCACCAGCAGTTGTGGCGCTAACAGTACGCAACGGGGAGAAGGAAGAAACTGGCCGCGCGCCACGATGAAATATTCTTTGGAAGATGCCATGCAAGCTTGCATGGCCGCTAATACGGATGGTATTATGAAATATTTGGCTATATGCTGGCCGTTTTAACGGACGTTTTCGTAATTGGTCGTGTGCAGTTTAGATGGAAGTTTTCCTACAAGGTTGAAATTTTAGCCAATCAGAGATAGAGCGGTGGCATGTGATGTAGAGGATGGTTGTAATGTTGCGTATTTTTTTTTTTTTTAAGAAACAGCGACAAGAGCATTAAACAAGAACAATTAGTAAATAAAAAATCACGAAAATGTTTGCTTATGCTAAAACATCAAAGGGTGAAAATTATGGTAAACATTCGTATTTATTTAACACAAAAATTCGACAGCAAAACGATCAGGCTTTGTGCATAAACGGATAATGCTGAAGTTGTGAGTGAAGACTGTTCCTGAACCACAGTTGCAGAAATAAAATCGTAAATAATGATGCGGCAAAAAGTATCGTGCGACAGGTAATTCCACATAAATCTCCTCATCTGCTTGCATGCAGGCTTGGGTAGCAAGTCTCGTGGAAGCTTCCGCCCCAGCTTGTACGGGAAATGTTATCGCGGCAAACAGGATTTAAGCTTTCAAAAATGGAAGCGAGCACACTCCACACAGAGAAGTGCGTGTGGTCCACGAAGTGCGGTCGGGGCTTGTGTCGGCATGCTGCGCTGGCGTTAGTGTCACTCAGTGGCGTGGCCTGCCTTCCTGCCTGCCTGCCTGCCAACTGTTTATTTGCGACGCATTTCAAACGGCGCGGTGCATATTAATGCGCAACACGTGCATCGCGTTCAACACGCGGCCTCGCCACTTCCCCTACAGACGAATCACTAACACGGTTTCTGAACGTGGCCCACTACGTCAGTTGAAACTGCACGGTGAGAACTGCGATGAATTAATTTACAGTCAACTATGTGGTTTACATAACGCACACACGCTCTTAAAAAATGTAGTACTTTTACAAAAAATAATATATTTTGAAAACCAGTTAAATAACTTCTTTGTGGCACCAATTTTTTTATATTACAAATTAAAGCTCGTATTTCAACTTACGTTATCGAGAAGTGGAAACAAAGTTACTTTTATAATACTCTTGAAAACAACTGAAATTAAAAAATAATGTACGAGGAAAAATATTTCTAATTGTATTTACACAAAGAAAAATGCACCTCATATTTTGTAGTCGGACTTACGTAACATTGTAGCTTAGAACGAAGTCAATGAAGCAAGCGAAAAAATTTTTTCTTGAAAATAGTCTTAAAAACCAAAGAGAATTTAATAAAATCGTCAGCACCAATATAGAAAGCTCGCACGATAAAGCAACACTTGAACAGTCTGTGAAACGATAGCACGACGGATGAAGAACGATATGAAAAACGGATCACTAGCAAGCCTTCCGCTGACTATACAATACACACTGACTGCTACTCCGACATAGGTAAGTTGCAAAGACGTTCTACTCAATGTAGTCTGCCACCTTGCAAGTAGACAATACTATCAACACATACACTAATACATTTTTTTTAAATTTTTCCTAATTTAATTAAATAAGTCAAATATTTCTACAAAATACCTTTGAAAACTGTAAGCATGACATCAAAATTATCATTAAACGACACTTAAATAAAGTTGTATAAAAATGTCATACATGAATTTTTATTGGTTTTTGTCGCACTCAAAATAATACAGGTTTACAGTCAGAAATGTAGAGAATCAATTAAGTGCCTAAATTGCAATCTTTTAGTTAGTTTCAGCGACGTTTCACTTAATCATTGCAGATATTTGCTTCCCTATGATATATATATATATGTATATATGTACATATATATATATATATACACATACACATACTGTGTAATATGTGTGTGTTTCTGACGAGAGCATTTAGTAGCCAAAAGCTTTAATACGTTTCAACTTAAGGCACATGCGTTTATATATTTAATTAACATATTTGAATATACTGTATTCAGTAATTCGTTCCCTTGTAGTAAATTTAGAAAATATCTCTACCAAATCTGCAACTTATAAAAACTATAAAACTTTATTTGTTACACAAATTCAGAATAACGAAATATAATTGCACTTTTATTTCCGTTTTATGTTTGGTTACAGGATTTTGGCGATTATGTTGAATTGGAAGTGTGTAATAAAGCAATATTTCGTAGAATAACTGACATAAAAATTAGAAGATGAGCTTCCAAGATTAACGTACCAGATTTGTAGCAATTTTGGTTGGAATCGGCGGGTCCGTTCAAAAGTGCTATGGCTTCACACGCGCACACAAAAAATGAAAAAAGTAGAACTGGAAGATATTTTCTTTATTCACTTTACGTAATATTCAGATAAATTAATTCATGAAAATTCACAAATAAAAACTGCGCCAAATTTTTCTATGTTCAATCATTAAAAAAAAATTAAAACTAATACATTGTATGTTTGTACAGAGGTCGTCAGGTACTGGCACTCTTTATCAATGTAAATTGTATCAGTTCTGCAAGTGAGGTAGCTGTTTGATCCAAAACAAAGAGAATTGCGGCTTCGTGTATGGCAATGAAGAATTATGGAATAGAGTTTTCCTATTTTTGAGGTCACATTAAATATAAAAAATATATATATATTTGTCCTTCGCGCATCCTTAAAAAACTCTTCGACAAAGTGCTCGAAATCATAGACTTATGTGACAGAAGCACCCAATTTTTGTGACCAGATGTATAGGATTACTAGGGTAAAGGGTACCAGATAAAGAAGACAAATTGCATCTCTTATAAGTATAAAAAATGCTGTTCATAAAAAAATACAATGCATTAAAGGCACCAGTAAACTAAAATTAATTAGAGAGACAGCTAAAAGCAATCTGCAAATTATTTAATTAATTAGATAAGGCCTAAGGCGATTCTTTAGTAAAATATTGTTCCTAAAATCATTGTTTGCGCGTATATGCGTATCTCAGTAAATAAATGTTAGGAGAAAAGGAGTTTTTTCCGGGAATGATAAAAAACAGTTATCTACAACCGTCACTTTTCACTTTTATTCTGCTAAACGTATTCGAAAAAAATAGTGGAAATGGTTAAAAACAGTATTTTTAGGGTTTTTCGCATAATTTTCTTCATGGAATGGAGAAAATCACAAAGTGGCATCTGTAGTTTAATCCACTGGTTTTCATCGCGTCTAATGATATTCTACTATTTTAAATCTAATTTGTGAGGAATTCAGCTTCCCTGGAAATACACATGGGCCCGTCGCAGTTCTCCCTTATGACCAGACGTAATCTTAAGACGTTTAAAACCTTTTACTAGGGCTTCCCCTTAAGAATTCTTCGACAAAGTGTATAGAACAACAGACTTCTGTGACAGAGGCGCCCAATTTTTAAGTGGCAGGGATTTGGAGGCGAAAGGAGGTAAAGGATTACCAAGCAAAGAGTACAAATGTACTGATATCTCTTATAAGTATATTAAGTTTTATTTATTTTAAGTTACCAGTAATTTTTTACAACTACTGGAATTAATTACAGTGACACCTGAAATCAATTTGCAATTTGTTTTAAGAGACAGTGCTTAAAACATACTGTTGAATACACCATAGACGCTGACTTCTTATTTACAGATGGAAAATTAAAGGAGGAGGAGTCTCAAACATTCTGTGGGACTGCACATTTTCATTTAAATCTTATAAGTATCACACCCNATGCACGTATGTATGAAACACTTATTTAATTTAGGGTATGGTTATAACATTAAAATAAAATAATGTCTATTGAAAAGTTGGTGTTTTTGATTATGTAAAGTCCTGTAAACAATACCATTATATTTTGAAAATAATGAGACAAACAGTCTACAGTAAGTAATAAATACTTGTTGCAAACTCAAGTAGTCACGAACCACTGTTTATCAACCCAGAAANNGGGGGGGGGGGGGGGGTGTGTCTATGGTGGCTGAAAAGTGGAGGGGTTACCGGTCCCCTTGTCACCGTGACGGGGCAGACCAAGCGCACAGGCATCAAGGTCGAAGCTCTATAGGGATTTCGTGGGCCACTAAACTGTAGGGTAGAATGACTACGCCAACTATTAAAAATGGAAATAATTCTCATTAATAAAGAAAGCTGTATATTATAAATAATATAATTTTATTTCTAAATTTACTTCAGTCACTAGTAAATTAAGTATAATTATTCTTATCATTATTAATAAAATACATAATTTTGATGTAGGCATGCACTGCCAGCGCCATAGCGTTGAGTTGTTTTGTTTCCATTGTAATCGTTGCAGGAATATAAGTTGTTGATGTTTGCTATCAATTGCAGGAATTGAGCTTTATTGGATTTACAAATGCTGATTGTCTAAGAATAAATGTTACAAGAGTTATTTATATCAGCGACAATGCCTTTTTAAAAGAAAAATTATATATAATTAGCATTTTAATAAACGATTATACATTGTGTAGTTACCAGTAGTAGCCAACCTATGTATTCACTACGATTAATTGTTAAACATATATTTAGTTCCGTGTTAGCATTTGTAAATACAGTAATTAATTATTATAAAGTTTTTAAGAAATGGTTATTAGCAATAACCAAAACGTCTGTCTGAAAACATAAATAATTATGTTTAAGAGTTGTAATGTTGGCATCAAATTCTACCTTATATCCCAAACATGGTGTTACGTGTCGCTGGTCTGCGCCGTTGACTTTGGCCCGCCCCGCGCTAGCGGGCGGAAGAGAAGGACAGAGTAGTGATATGATAGCGGGGCGGCGAGTCACTAAGGGATGTTTCAATGACAGGTGGGCGATAATCCTACAAGCGTTTTGAGTTATAAATGCATTCTACCGCTATAACCATTCGGTGGCTCACCTCTTGTGACCTTCGGCGGATACAATTTATGCGTTTATCTGACGAATGCTCTGGATTACTGACATCGTTCGCTCAGCGTGACTCGGGCTTCGTTGAACCCTCCAGATAGTCCAGGACGACCGATATAAAATTGTGACAGGCCTCAGAACCGGGGAGTTGTAGTTGATGAGTGAATGGGCTAAGTTCCGAGCGGTAGAAGACGAGCAGCGAGAGAAGTGGAAAGGAAATCTGCGACTGCGAGTATCAAGCAGTGAAGAGTGCGGCTGGCAGGTTGGACTATTGGACTAGATGCGTGAGTGAAATACATTACAAATGATGGCAACCTATAGACTTATCACGTGTTATTGATGAGTACGAGTTAACTGACTGTAACTAAACAGAGACATTAAGAAGGATGTTAATTAGAGTTGAAATATACATTAAATATTGCGCTCACTAAGAAATTAAAAGAGTGATAGTGGATACATATAGTTTAATGCTGTAAATAATAGTTATTTTATTTTTATTAAGACCTCCATTCCTTACGAACTCAGATACGCCCCTCAGGCGTCCCATATAACGTAGTGTTTGAGAGTTGTAATGTTGGCATCAAATTCTACCACCAAAATAGCACAGAGCTTTGTCTCTTCACCTGACTTGCTTTGTGGCTATGCGCAGCGTCCCGTTCTCCGGCGGCGGGCTGCGCGCGCATTGTTTGTCCGCGCGAGGGAACTGCAAATATCGCAGCTCGCGTCGCTGATAAGATAGCGGCGACACGGCGGTTGTCCCACGCTGCAGCCAGCGGCGGCCTCGCAGGTGGATCATGGAGGTGCGCGCCGGCCGCGGTTCCGGGTCCACACGCATGTGGCGTATTCTCCCGCCCCAGGTTACCAACTACGTGATTTTCTCTCCAGATATAGTGATTTCAGAAGGTTGTCTACTGGCCAGATTTCATACTTGCAACAGGTCGAAGACTTACTGATGTCTGTAGAAAAATTGAGGCCGATATGGGGATTTGAAGGAAGACTGTAGAGGTTCTATTCCCCTTATTATTAGATAATCGCACTTTTGTGTCTTCAGGAATGTTAATTTCTCTGGCATATATGATGCACGCCTGGAGAAGGCATGGGGATATCTTGAGATGTGCGTTACGTTTAATCGCATTCCCTTGCGGGAATAACGATGTTGTTTGGCCCCCACCGTACGCGAAGTTTAGGGAACTAATACGTTATAAAAGTAATAGGAGTATCCATTTTTAGCCTATTTTGCT
This sequence comes from Clitarchus hookeri, assembly GCA_002778355.1. Lineage (NCBI taxonomy): Eukaryota > Metazoa > Arthropoda > Insecta > Phasmatodea > Phasmatidae > Clitarchus > Clitarchus hookeri. Next base: position 660,189 of record NQII01000128.1, on the reverse strand, counting down.
TGAAGATAGGCTTATACAATCATGCGAATGTCTGTTTGAGATGTATTCCCCTCCCTCTCTTATAACTTTCGAATCCGTGAAACAAATTTCACTAAACACGGTAAACATATAGCACTTAACCAGAACACCCGAATTGTATAGCTTCCCACCACTACGTGTTGTTATTTATTATTTTATGTTACTATTAAGGCACAATTTAATATATCGGGAACAATTTAACTACTTAAAAAAATTTATACTTTTACAGTTTATTATTTAAATATTCAATTTTGACAGGTATTCTGTTATTCCTCCGCCATTTATGAAATGGTTCTACATTAAAACATTTACATTTTACATCATATTTTGGAAATAGCCAATAAATTCCCGCCAAATTTTGCGCGTAACTAATTCTATGACAAGCCATGTTACAATATAGTATTTAAATGTCGAAGGCACTTATTTTCCACATGGCGACCATAGTATAAATGTTCAAGGTTAGTTTGGTAAATATACCATACTGTTTAATCAATTTCGACCGTACTTGTTGATATGCTGAAAGTATAAACTATATGAAGGAAAAATGCTCATACATAGCCATATTGTAAGATAGCGCCAGATGGAACTCAAGATCAATCATTATTCTACACATTGTGGTGTTAAGTGTTCTGTCGAAAGGTATAATCGCACTTTGAAAACAGCGATGTGGAAACAATTCTCAGCACAAGGAAGCTACAAATGGTTGGAAATATTACCAGAACTGGTTTCCTAATACAAAAACAAAAGATGTCGTACAATAGGTATGTGCCTCATCGACGTTAAAGACAACTCGTTGCTACAAACAGTTTAGAAGAATGACAAAATTGTTGATAGTTGGAACTAAAAGCTAATATTGGAGACTATGTACGCATTTCAAGAATGAAAGGGACATTTGACAAATGATATGCACAAAACTGGCCAAACGAATTGCACAGAGTTCTCAAAATTCGACATTATGAACCCCGTACCCACTATCTCGAAGACTTGGATGGCTAAGTTATTCAGGGCGGCTTTTACACCCCACAAAATTTCCCGTCACTTATCTGGTAGAAAAAGTTTTGAAATGTAAATGCAATAAAATTTATGATCGTTTAATGGGATTTTTAGGTAAAAAAAATATCTCGATTGGCAAGGATGCAATCACGTATAAATAATTAAGTTTTTTTTTTTACAGCAAGTGTTTGCTAGTCTTAAGAAGATGGGAAAAACTGAAGACTACACTTCAGTCTGGAATTGGTGAGCGGACAGAAGATTATTTTGTGAAAAACTAACCACAATAAAAATTTATTAACATGTACATACAAAATTTTGGTTAATACATTTTTTTTATATATGGTTGTTTTATTTTTAGGATTATTACCTACTCATGGCTGCATGTCTACTTCCTGGTCTGAGGTAGAATAGACATACCCATACCTATACTATTTATAGTTTATATTAATAAAAAATTCAGAGCACAGGTTATAATTATAAAAAATGAAAAGTTATTTTCAGTACCTTGTTAACATGTCTGCTGAAGGAGTTAACACAACAAACGCATACCTCTCGTTTAGACATACATATCCATGCCTATAATATTTGGGCAAAATAATTTATATATATTTTGTATACATCATTTAAACCTATGCTGGCACCCATGTCACGTCTAGAAACAAGATATCGAGGTGGAATGACAGAGTATGAACTGGAACATTCTTGTAAGTTCATGCTATTTTTAGTCTGAGTGATTCATAAAATGTTGGGTAAGAAAACGTTTTGCAGGAAATTGTGTAGATTTGGAGAAAAATGTTTAGGGTAAGTTTTAAAAATTTTGAAGAAACAAGATGGCTGATTCAAAAACAAAATGACGGACTCAAAAACAATATGACAGTCTCAAAAACCAGATCAATGTCAAATATCAAGGTCAAGGTCACATCTGGTCCACTGCCAGATTCCATATCCAAGATGGTGGTCGTCCGGACATACGACACCGTACACCATGCTCCAGAACTCTCATTTTCTATCTGGTGATAGCCACTGACCGAAAATCGCTACAAAGGTTCTATCAACTGTTAAGTGTACTCAATCATCGGTCCATTACTTTATTCATCAGCACTCAATGGAAGACCTACTTAATTCGGTTCACTGTAATACGGATTTGATCTCTAAAACAATATGCATTAAAGCACACGTGCGTGACGGTGTTTGGTGTTTTAAGCGGAGCGCAAACACGTACTTTTTTTTATCGCGAAAAGGGCATTACATTCAACAGAATTAAAAAAACCGTATTGAAATTCAAATCACATCTGACGAAACTGATGTGTGATTTCATATATTTCTATACCAATTGTTTCCTCTCTCATCTCAGTAGCAGCATCATTTTGCAGGAGTTAGTTTATCTAAACAAATTGATTAACACACCGGAAGATGACAGGCATAGAGAGAGTTGTTTCAAATGAAATACCTCTTAAACGCGTACGTCACAATGCATGCTCGAACTGTTTATAGGGGGCAGGACAAAACTATTTAAACTATAGTCGTACTTTGGTTAGGAAATCCAAATCCAAATTATTCATGCATTCCGGCTAAAACACAAGGCCGATTTACGTGTCACTGGCAGACGTCATATAACTTTTATAATCGAGGGGCCTGCTTAATACATGCGGCACGAAGAGACGAGTACGGTTCAATAAATCTGTCCTGTTTTGGAAAACTACACTGTAAAATAGAATGTAAGTTTGCACATACAAATTTTTCTTAGTTTTACATTTTTGTTTTGTAGTTTATAAAAACCATTAAAATACGTGCTATTATACACTAATGTTTTTAAAAATCTAGTCTTTAGCAAAAATATATGAATTATTAATTAATTAACATAATCTCGGTGAAGTATATGTAAAACACACCGACTTCCTGTAATAAAATTTTAAATTGTGTATTTTTTTACCTCTACAAGGTTGTTTTATAAACACTCAAAGTCAGTGCAGTTGTACATCTTCCACTGCGTAATTTTACGATCACCATATAAGTGTAAAGTTTAAACTTGCACTACATTCAGGAGTATCTGTGAGCATATTGTTAGTCATACAACTTTTCGGTAATTTTAGAAGTTTATGTGTATGTTGGTAACACGAGTACAGTATTTGTAATTTAATACTAATGTTTCTAGGAATTGAAAGATAACTACAAGTACTTCTTTAAAACATGCGATCTAGCGGTAGGCTGTAGAACTACTTTAAACACTATTTGTGTGTTCAAAACGGAAGCTTAACTCCCGCTGCTTCCAGTTTGCATATAACTACATATTCTATATCTGAAGTCAATTGTTATTCACAATTTAGAGGTAATTTTATATAACTCTGTTTAACTACCAAGTTACAGAAAGGAGTACCGACAACGTGAAAATTGTAAAACCTCGCATACGTAATATGTGAATTAACATTACACCGTTGTAAAATAACTGATATAACGGGTTTACAAAATGTGTATTTACAATTACAGTGAATGTGTAACACATATGCTGTGGTGAAATTACAATTGCAATGTTTGTGTAAATTTACTTGCAGGGAAAAAAAACACAACTATTACAGTTTATTTTCTGCTACATAGTAATTGTAATTTTACACCATTCTATGTGAAAATAGTATAGTACTACAGTGTAAAAGTTATTTTACTAATTATTAGGATAAATTTACATGGATGCAAAGTAAAAAACCATTGTCACATGTAGGTGTAAAATACACTGACTTTAGTGGAGACACTGCCACATAGATCTGTGTAAAATAACACAAAAGGTTTTTACAGCGTTCTTAAGAGTAACAATATGCCATTCAAGAAACTCTATACGTGTTTATGTAAGAGTCAGTATGCCGACTGATGTCTGAAATATATTTTAGAGAGTAAAATGGCTGAAAGCAATTGCTGCGCGGTAAAATTAATCGAAGCTTGGACTCAAATTGTTTACCTACAAATAGATCTCCTTGCAAGCATTCATATGATAACAAAACCTAAAAATCACCAAAAATGGAGTTACGACTCTTGACCTGTGAGGTACCGAAATATAATATGAAATGTTTATTAATTTTAAACATAATAATATAGCACGTGCCACTGGCCTTGAAACGAGCGCTCTCGGTGTAGCATTTAGGCATAAAACTTAACGTAAGAAACTTTAGAATCAATACACAGACCAACAGAACACCCTGGCGTTCATTATTACACCATAAAATGGGCGGGGTTGTGAGGGAGGCCACCGCTCTAAGTCTCATGTTTGCATGCTGTACGGCTTATAAACGGGACGGAAGTTCAGTGCCAAAGCATTTGATGCAGGTGCTTAAGTCACCCTTAGCTTCAGTGCACAGAAAGGGCAGACTGAGCCCGTCAGGGCTTTCACTGCCTTATTAATTCACTGCACAGCCTGTATAACCTATTCGCGGTTTCGTCGCACTTTTTGAATCAAACCCTTAAAAAACCACCCCATGTATGACGTGCTTGGCTGTTTCCTAAAATGACATCTATCACAAGCGCTTTATGCTTGTGTTAACTTAAACATACCCTATTTTATTATTAAACTGAACGTTCACTTATATTTTATCGATAAGTTATATTTGTTCTTTTATAATTAATACAAATAAAAATGGAATAAAATAGGCGTGTTGGAAATGCGTAGTAAGAAATAGTTCTTATGCAAAATATTTTTACACTGAGTGCGCACGAACGTGGTGCGTTGTCCTTTTGGTGTAATTTTCTAGATTCGGTTAAGCTTTGTTTACATAGGGCGGAGGAATATCCTGGAAGTAGAACTTCAGCAGAGCTTCAGAAGAGTTGTAAGTAACGGTGAATGGACTATAGAAAGCCATCCGGATCTTCAGCGACGACCATCTGCTGCATTCCGAGCGTTCCCCTTCCTCTGTAATTACCATTCACCGAGGAAAACGAGCTAAGCGGGAGACCACCTCTCCCTCCACCAGTCTCTGGGAAACAAAGGCAGATACGTTCTCACTTGTGAGGCGAAATAAAAGTCCTGTCCAAATTTCAGATTCACAGAATTCGCTCGATGTGATTTTATTACCAATAAAATTTGTTCTTAAAAAAATTAATACACCACCCATTTAATTATTGTGACAAAGATGGCTACGCTTCTGGAGCGTACGTTATAAATGTTCATTATATTCTTTGAAAATAAGAGTTTGTCGACGAAATTAATTACGCGCAAAAGTTTTTACGTACCAAACAAATAACGTTAGATCTTTATAGTTAAGATTTGTACAATCCAACAGATCTACGAAACCGCCGTGTGGTAGGTATTGTTGCAATTTCGTCTTTACTCGAACACTGGAAGTTCTTGGATTCCATCCGGGCCGGTAGCATTGAGGATTGTATTTTCCAACCGGTTTTACCTTCCCATTCCAGGGAAATGCTGACACATTTCGTTATTAAAGGGAAGAGATGGTCGAGAGCTTGAGATGGTCGCAACCTTGGATTCATGCAAATTTGGCTATAATTTGGTTTTAAATATTTTTTAAATTACATTTTGTTAGGGCACGTAGTAGTGCAGATTTCAATATAATATAGTGGGATTGTCTGCTGGGACTGTTATTACATACATAGTCGTCCTTAGAAAGTAATGAATAATTTACCCTCACCAAGCCTAATGAAATAATGCTGTTGTTTTTAACTTTAGATACCTTGACAGAGGTAAATTTTTAATAGTAATTGTTGAATACATATTATACCTTGAAAATTAATCAACTAAAAATTGCTTCCATATCTCCCCCCTGAATATAATATAAACACTTTTGATTGTTAGCCCGATTAATATTCTGATTTTCCTACCAACAATAAAATGTAATAACTAAACAATATTGAAATTAAACAGTACGTAAATTATGTAGTTGAAACTGCTTCACTGTCGTGCTTGCAGCTATTCTCATCACCTCACTCATTGATACCCAACGATCTGTAAATGACACGAGCGGAAAGTGCATCCACACATGCGCGCTTCGTGGCTCGCTGCTTGTACATTCGCTTGCTCTACTCGCTGCTTTCACACGAGTGCTTCATGGCGCGGCTCCAGCAAGCAATGCCTGTCATCATAAGGCAATACTTCTCCAGGCCTGCGTTCGTGCTGTCGATACCTTCCCTTGGCCAGCGTGATCTCCAAAACTGTTGTCTACGGAACATGTATGGATGGAGCCAGCTGAGGCGGCAACTTCAGATGTCATCGAATCGAGCTTACAGAGCGGCATTTGCAACATGTATGGGACTATCTTCAACAGGGCAGCTTTAGACGTCCATAAAACTCATTGCCAGACCTTATAGACGCATGCATCCACGTTATAGGAGTACTTTTAAATTACACACCTTTTCCCGAATTAACGGCACATTTTTTGAATGTTGTAATCCGTTAACTGTATCATCGTTCCCGTTGCCTGTTTCGGCGTTTCCTTCCGAATGCAGCAATTTTTATGACAATGAGTGTATTTTACTAATTCGCCTACTCTTGGTAACAATACATATAAACCAAAAGTAAAATAATTTAAGCGGTTTCCAACTCGAACATCGTCCTTTTAATAAAAAGCTAATACACAGAAATACTTGCCACGATTCGCTGCCAACATTACAGAATTTTTTGAGCACTGCAGGTACTGTACTTGTTATAAAAGCATTAGTAAAAAATGTTTGTAATTAAACGTGAACGAGCTGTATGATTGCTCTCCACGCCCCCGAGTCGTAGAGCGACCACGGGAAGCCCCTAGCTGTGCGATCCGAACAGCACTCCGCTTCGGCGGTCGTCAATCGATACCCGTGGGCTAACTCGGCGCCGGGAGGTGGCCACGGAGCGTCTCTAACACGACACGGCTTCCGCTCGTAATTACCGGAGCGGATGAAGAGGTATCGCCCGCTCCTGTCGCGGTGCCCGCACCACACAACGGCACTAACCGCAAGCTGCGCACACTTCCAACAAACATAACGCGGCAAATAAAAATACACGTTGTCAATTTAATGTGTTGTTTTACAAGCGGGCCATTTCCCTTCGAGTTAGCTGCACCACCCTCTCCGTTTACCTGGAGCTGTTTCCGCGTTTCAGGTCGAGAAGCTCAGGGGCGATAAGGACGACACTGCCACGCGCTCCAAGTGCACTATCACCGCTAAGCGCAAGCCTGTGAACCATGGCAACATCCGCGCCACTTTTTTTTACGAATTTCCTTGAGTAAACATTAGGGTTATTGTAATTTTACTGATTGGCTGAGAGTATAAATACATAAATTACAGTATCTGAGGTTTCCAATGCGATGTACAATGTATATTTTAGTTTAGTATTGGCGAGGGAACATTATTCTACCCGACATATGTTGGCGCTTGTAATTGCTAAGATCAGTAAAGGCTAAATTTAACATGGTACTTGTGAGTGTTCATTTGCAAGTATATTTTGCTCCAATAACTATGTCTTTGAAGGGCACAAAATCTATATGACCACGCCTTCAGGAAATGAAGTTCTGTGCCACCATTTGCGGGTTGACCGAAGTGCAGCGTTCTTGCCGTGCTGCGTGAACCTATGGGACTTCAAGCGGCAACCGTATCATTTATTGGTGGTACGTCTGTAGCAAAGTTCAATGCCGGGCCCTATAGTTTCGCAAGAATTCACCTAGAATATTTTTAAGCTATAACAACGTGTGAATATAGTTTTTGGCCACGTTGGTTAGATTCAAAATAGTGTTTGCAATAAGCGTGATCTGTTGAAAGTTGTATTCCACCCTAGTCTGTAGTGTAATTTATTTTCATGTGCAAGCAGGTTGTGCACGCATGAAATAGTTTGTTTTATTAATTTTTTTATTGTGTATATTGCAATAGTATTGTACAGTGCACTCAAGTTAGACGGACACCTTAATATAAGTAAGAAATGCGTTTTCCGAATACAAAATAATTTAATAAATTTCTTATGTTCTATATTTTATAGATTGTTTCCAAATATTTATGTGATAAATAGTGAAAATATAAACATACGTGTAATAAATTCACTGCGTACCACTGTTTTACATGTGGTTATTTTAAGTATGGCTTGCGTAAGTGAAGGCTTCAGCGCAACATTATACTTTCTGCGTGCATGACTTCCTCTCATATCCTCGCACTGACTTGTACATGCAAAAGATGCGTCCAGTGCCCTAAAATAAAGAAAATAAACAAAATAAGGCTGTCATCTAACAATGGCTATCTAAAATTTCAGAGGAACTCGCCACTAAAGTTCTTATCTCACCGCAATGTTGCAACACTGTCTTGAATCTAATTCACCCTGTCTTGAATCTAATTCACCAGTACCAGGAATAAAATAATTAACATAGTATGTATACGTTTGCTGAGAAGTTGACTGACGTCATTCTGAATCACAGTGTATCTACAGAGAGACTTAAGAAGAAAAGTCTGCAGGATTTAAAAAAAAATGACAATGTTTTCAACATACCTTCAAAATCATTGAAAACGGTAAATTCCTCACATTACTGTTCAATGATATTGTTCTTTAAAAGTCGGTATTACAAACGTTGATCGAGAGTGCACGGACTTGTGCACGCAAGAGATGCATTCAATATCTTAAAGTGAAGCAAAAAAAAAAAAAGTTCTAAGCCGTTATTTTCCAGCGTGTATCTAAAATTCCGGAAGAACTCGCCACTGATGTTCTTATCGGACCACGATTTTACAACCTTTTCTTGGATCTTGTTCGTCAATACCACATTAATAAAGCAATAAATATACTCGCATTAGTCTATTGGCGGTATCTTCACACTTTTATTAATCAAANAAGTTCTAAGCCGTTATTTTCCAGCGTGTATCTAAAATTCCGGAAGAACTCGCCACTGATGTTCTTATCGGACCACGATTTTACAACCTTTTCTTGGATCTTGTTCGCCAATACCACATTAATAAAGCAATAAATATACTCGCATTAGTCTATTGGCGGTATCTTCACACTTTTATTAATCAAACATTTGAACAATTACCCTCTGGATGGCGGGACTGGTTGTTTCTTAAATTTGTCAAATATCACAAGCGTTTTATATTTATGGTAAAAAAAATTCACCTTATTTTTTGTTTAATTGAATTTATACTTTTATTTTATCTATAAATAATAATATGAAATTTAAAATTAATATAAATAAAATAATGAGGGAAAAGGTGTGTTGGTAATGTCTAGTGAAAAATAGTTCTTTTGCAAAATATGATTACGCTGAGTGCGAACGAATGCCGTGAGCTGTCCATTTTCTTGACTTAGTTAGGTTTTGTTTGCTTGAGACGGAGGCATAGTTTAATAACAGAACTTAAGGAGGGTTTCAGAAAAATGGGAAGTCAGCGCGGGTAGACTATACCCCATATATTTGGCAGCCCAAAGCTGTGCAAAACAACGCCAGACAACAGCGCTGTAACTTGCCAGTGTAAAATAACCTTAACAGATGAAAATTATTGGTATTAAAATCAGAAAGACCACCCAAAAGAAAAAGCAGCCACGAACGAAAAATTGTCTAGCACCCTCTGAACATACGTCTGCAAGTCTGCGCTGAGATTTTTTGTGCAATCGGCTTCAACTTCTAAAATGTTACACCGTGAGTGTTCAATTCTGGTCTGCTCCACGCTGAGGGAGGTAGACTGATTTTTTATATATTTTTTTGCGCCTGCCGTCAACATTTACTCCCGTATCACCCGCATAACTGCCAAAATAGCATGCTTAAACATCAACGTGGAGATCTTTCATGTTTGTTTTATCAAAATAGCTTGTGTTTTAATTATCTAAATTTATTTAGCATAAAAAAGTATACACAAGCTGCAATAAAACTTGGTGAAATTGAGTGCACTAACATTTAAAATCACGTATTTATGCAATCAGTGTATTCGTTCTAATTCAAGCCACGCGGTTAAGACAGTTGTAGAGGCAAAACAGCCTATGGTAAGTCTAGAAAGTTGGTTTCTGCGGACCTGGCACGCGCACTCTACGCGGTGTTCCCTCAAGGGGAGGAACCAGTAAGTTGGAAAGCAGGGCTCAACGCCTCGTCGACAGCGAGGTCATTAGAGACGGAGCAAGCTGCCCAGACAAGCTGGGACGAGGAAGGAATCGCCAGTGGCCTGTATGCAGTAAGGAACTACCCCAGCATTCGCCTGAAGTGATCTCGGGAAACCATGCGAAACCGAAATCAAGACGGCCGAACCGGGAATCGAATCCAGGTTCTTCGAATGCGAGTATGAAAGTTTACCACTGCGGCACCGCACAACCAGTCTCCGTGTCCCGAAATTGAACTGCTTTTCTGCCAACACGACTACGAAAAACGGCGTGGATTGGATTTGAGGTTAGAATACTGTTTAGCAAACAATTGCTCTGAAATGACTTCCTCTAACCAATTCGTAGTGCAGTTTGGTTAAATTCAAATTGGCAAAGTATTTTTAATAGCGCTTGTCATTAATATACCTAATAGCGCTTGATATAAAAAAAAACACGTTCATCATTGTTGACCATGTTGTGTTGCTTTGGGGTAGCTCAATGTTGCGTGCATGCGCAGAAGACGAATAATCGGTCGGCCTCATCTTTAGTCAAGGGTGGGCCACATGCGTCTCGCTTCGACGCTTAATTTCGTATCCAATGGCGTTTCTTTCTCGAAATCTCGAACTTCAGCGGAACCCATACGTACAAAAATCAAATATGCATCCTCTTTTTAAACGTGACATCTTGGTAATAAACGACCTCCTTAGGTGTCGTACCGGTGTCATTGTCATTCTAAATTTTTAAAAACTTATAAAATATTTCAATGTAAATCTTTTTTTTTTTCAGGAAAGAAATGAAAGTCAATGTTGTATTGCTAATTCATAATTTTGGTTATTTAAACATAAATGTGGTCGTTGAAATGTGTCGAAGTCAGCGAAAATCGCTGTAGCCCTCTGTTTACGATGTTTAGTATTCTGTAAAACTGCGTTTTTAACTATAGCGAAAATGCTGTATCTTTTCTGAACGGGTTGCTGTATTCAGAGGAAACAGGACACACGCGTAGTTTGTTTACGCTCTATCGTTGTCGCAATGTTTCCTTACGGCCGAACGTGACCTTGAGGCGTTAAATATTGTTTACTAGGGAGAGGCCTCCCTAGTAAGTGTACCAGGAAACATGAGTGTTGATCACAAAGATCCTTCTCCGCCCTACTAAACTGCAAGATGGTAATTCGCCAGAAAGCAGCGCGTGCGTAGGAAGGCAAGATTTGGCTGCTTGCGATGCGAAAACACAGCGCCCCGTGCAATATGACCTTGGACGTCAAGTCCGTTACCTCGGAGGCTTAGAATTCGCATCTAGAAGCTAGCGAGCACATCATGGATGTAACATGAAGGAAGCTTATGAGTAATGTTCATCGTTTCTGAGAGAAGTTCAGTGCTGTGAACAGTACGAATTACCATATGTTTTATTTCCCGCGTGTGTATTGTACTGAGTTATATTTGGGAGAGATGCCTTGGAGGGGGAGATGTCCCAGCCTGTCTAATTTACTAAGTTCCCACCAGGCTCGCAGTCTGAATTGCAGCGGCTGTACCTACCAGTCGGAGCTAAACGACCCGCGCGAAGTTACGTACAAGCAAGAGATTCAACAACACGATTTTGTTATCATATAGTGAATTTTTAGTAAATATTTCCTTGTGGGGCATATGTCCGACGTGAGTCGCTGCTAATGTCACTTATTGGGTGGGGCATATCACCCATATCAGGAGATAGATTGCCAAAATATGAATGTTTAAATTTACGTTATTATTAAATATTTTGACAAGTGTAATATAATACTGAATATTTTTCGTTTAATATTTAGAGTATGTTGAATGTGTTAAAAAAAAGTAACAGTCCTTTTAAGTTATTGTGTGATTTTGTAACGATTAATTGCAGTGGACACGTTACGAGGAGAATCTTATAAGATGAGTAAGTTGAATAAGGAAGTGATTGGAGATGCGAGTTTAAGAACAATACCAAAGAAATATATACGCTTCTTTTACGGTTGTATTGTTGATAAAAATCCTCACTTTGTCCAGGAAGAAACTTGTGATCGTCGACTTTTCAATTTAATGGCGAAGAAGTAATTTCAATAAGTGAAATGGTATTTACATTAAAATCTCTTTTTCAGCTTCGAATGGCAGACAGCTCATTGAGGGGAGAATGCTCGGCAAGATGCCCCAAATTTTGCCCCCACGGCCTACACCACGAAAATCCTGGGTGGAAATGGAAATGTAAATATTCGTGGCAAAACTCATTTCAACGAATGTTTACTTGCAAAAACTTGAAACACTGTATGGTTGAGTATATATAATTACTTCACAACTTTCAGTCGCTTTATGACCTGGTAGGCACTACAGTTCAAGTTGAAATGAGAGAATAAAAAATAAACCTTACAAATAATTTAAAGTCGAAGAGAAATATTACACAAAACGGTTAACATAAAAACAAGTCGCAAGAGAATTTTCAAACCAGGATTCGTCAGGTAGTAGTATTAAGTCAGCTCCAGTAAATGATTTCAGAGGAGAAACGCTGACGTGTCCACGCTGAAATGTAACTGACACGGGTCAATTTGACAGTGGTCGAACGCGGACGATAGCGGGCGGCCGCCCTGCTTCTCCCGGCTCGCTGGGTATTCTCCCCACGCCCCAGTCTATCGCGCAGAAAATCATCTGCGGCCCGACCTCCTCTTTATCACGCAAATATTGCCTCTGACAAAATAGCGTTATCAGCGCGGGTCCATCGATCACGCCCGCTCGCTCCGCGGCTTCGCTGCTGCACAGTTCTTAACTGCACTCTTTCAACGCGCCGCGCCGACCGGCGAGGGTGCCCCCCCTCCCCCTCCAGACAGGGCGCCAGGCATTACTTCCATCGCAACTCCCTCCTGAAAAAATTCTGCACATTGATGACTACAGCTTACTCGCGGTTTCTTCACACGTTTTGAATCAGACATTTGAGAAATTACCCCACGTATGACGTTTTTCGATGTTTACTAAATACATCATGTGCCACGAACGTTTTATTCCTCTGTTAGCATAAAAGTATATATATATTTGTTAGTTTAAACTTTTAATTAAATTTTTTATCTGTACACTTTAATATATCATTTATACTTAATACAAATAAAAAAGGGAGAAAATAGGTGTGTGTTGGTAATGCTTAGTAAGAAGTAGTTCTTATGTAAAGTATTATTAAAGTGAGTGAGTAAGAATGCGGTGCGCTGTCCCTTTGGTGTAGTTTTGAAGACTTGATTAAGCTTTGCTTACATGAGGCGGAGGAATATCCTGGAAGTATAACTTTAGCGCAGGGCTTCTAAAAATAGTGAAGTAACCGTGAATGTACTGTATACATAATTCCAAGTTTATTTCATTTCACACTTAAAATCTGGATCAGTGATTTCAATCGGTAGAATTATTTTACTGAATCTTCAGTTGATGAGTTTTTATCTTCCGCAGAGGGATGCACTCAGGTTTCATTACCAGGTTAATGTAATTCACTAGAAATAAGTAGAAGTCACTGTTCAATAAGTGATTATCAGCAACTATAGGTTGTTCACGATAAACTGAGCACTTTTGAAAGCCCTGCCTAAGATCTTATTGTATGCACATTATGTATTATTCCACTATATGTAAAATTAACAATACCATGGACCTCATCACTTTATTCTTGCGTCAATGAAGTGAAACTGTGAAATTATTTGAAAATAAGGTATCTTAAATATTTGCTAAGTCTTACATTTATGTGCGTTATAAAGTAGAACGTAAAGGAAATAATATCTGTATTTAAAAATCTTTACCCAACAATTTTAGTTCAACGATAATCATTGAACTCCTTTCCTGCGTTGGTGCCAACTTTACTGGGCGCATTCCAGTCAGGGCACCCGTTAAAATATACGCAAGTAGTTGCAGTGACATTTTTCAAAGGTTGATTTTAAAAGTGCTCACTTTACCGTGAACAGCTTTTATTTGAATTTTATTTATTCAAGTGAAGCAGCTGCAACAGTTCTGCTGAATTGGAGCAGTTTGAATTGTTTCGATTTTAGATTTTATTTTGTGACCAAGCGAGGGGGCACGGTGGGAACACACTGAATTGCATTTCGGGGGGACCCGACTTAAATTCCCGGTCCGGCAATTCTGATTTCGGTTTTCCATGGTTTCTCGAAATCACTCCAAGCGAATGCTGGGATGGTTCCTTAATACAGGCCGTGGCTGATTCCTTCCCCGTTCCTGGTATAACAGCCTAAATACTCGAAGAGAGGTTAAATCAAATCCTACCTACCTTTTATATTATGGAAAGAGATTAGTCGGTGTTGGGGCTGGCAATGTACGAAATTTTCTATATTTTCCACGTTATAAATCCGGATAATTGTAATAATCATAAATCAAATATAAAATAACTTTGTTACTAAGTAAAATCTTTATTCCCCGTGGCTGAAAATTTTAATTAAAAGTTCATTTTTGGAACACTGCGCACCTAGCGGCGGAAATTTTCCCTATGCCAAACTCTCCCATTATAAATCTCGTTTTGTTCGTAACCCGAGTAGAATAAACCTCGACCGAGTCTAGAAAATTACATTAACGGGACAGAGCACCGCATTCGTGCGCACTCAGTGTAATAACTTTTTGCATAAGAAGTATTTATTGCTATGCATTACCAGCACTCATATATTCCCTCTGTTTTATCCACATTAATTATAAATGATATATTATAATTTATAGATGTAATATATTTGAAATTTAAATTTAATAATAAAAGAATGTATTATATTAACACAAGTATAATAAAACACATGTGATACATGGCGTATTTAGGAAACAACCAAGTATGTCAAATATGAGGTGATTTTTTAAATGTTCGATTCAAAAAGTGTGAAGAAACCGCAAATAGACAATACCTGAGAAATTCATTTGACGTAGTTCATTTTTATATCATGTCTTCTTACGATCGAAATATTCCTGTACACCGTATGCCTCGTCGCCTCAACTATGTACCATCTTTCGCTGAGCAGCGTGCAAATTCGCGCCTTTAAGCGGTGACCATGCGGCGACCATACTTTTGGTTATAGTCTATTCGCGGTTTCTTCACACTTTTTGAATCAAACCTTTGAAAAAACGCCCCATGTTTGACGTGTTTGGTAGTTGCCTAGATATGTCACTTATTGCAAGCTTTTTATACATGCGTTAACATAAAAGTATCATTTATTAATTGAATTGAACTTTTACTTATTACACTATATCAATTATAATTAATATGAATTAAACCTTGGAGAAAATAGGTGTGTTGATAGTGTCTATTAAGAAATAGTTCTCATGGAAAATAATATTACATCTAGTGTATATGAATGCAGCGCGTTGTCCCTTTGAAGTAATTTTCTGTATTTGGTTAAGCTTTGTTTGCACGAGGCGGAGGCGGAAGTAACCATGAACAGCCCATGGTGAATAGATTGCACCAAAGTATAATGCAGTTTTGTATCATATTTTACACGCACACTGAGAAAGACGTTTTGTTGAATCAAACTAAGTTTGTATGGCGCAACCAAATTAATTATTTGTATAGGACCAATAAAATATTTTTTGCTGAAAACAAGTTTTTTTTGTTCCTAGTATTTAATTGCCCCGAACAAAGATTCGGTTGGTGCAAATAAATAATTTTTTGGATCCACGTACATTAAACAGTTTCGGTTAATATAAAAAAATTGGAAGCCCAACCGTGATTCGAACATAGATCATTTGCGCCCGAGCGTAGAAAAACCTCAGTAAAAGTGACTACTAACAAAATTTTAATGTTTTTAAATAAATACATTTTAAATAGTGGACAACGTGCGCAAATAAATATATTTTAAGTTTTACAGCCAGCCTTACTTTTAGTTTCCTGTTGAAATCGTTTTATTATGATGTTTATACCATAATTAAGGATCAATAAATGTACTAAAAACACTGTTACTATCCTAATCGCGATAAAAAAAAATGCAAATAAACTCTTTAGCTGTATTTTCGAACGAAAGCAATCAAATGAATAGCTAAACAATCATATAAAGATGATTCAACAAAGTAATTTGTTGACAGTCTAATATGGTTTGGCCCAACACAGAGGTTTTGTTTACTCGAGCGTGTATTTTGTTGGACAAACAAAAAATAATTTTCTTGTTTTTAAAGTTGTTGTTAAAACATGATATTTTGCTGGGGCAACTAAATATATTTTTTGTCCTATAAAAACCAATATTTTGTTGGCTGGAACAAATCTTTCCCTAAGTGTATCCGGTTAATAAGTTCTCAGATGAAAATAATGATCTTAGCTATGTTGTACGGTTTCAAAATAATGTTTCTAATTACCCTAAGAATATGAGTGGTGTGAAGTGTGAGCTTCGCGCGTCGTAGATAAGCGCACTGGGAACACTTCCAGTAGTATTTCATACAAACGCGTATTGAACACTCGCTGCAGCATTGTTCAAGTGCATGACAGGCGGGCCGCCAAAATACGTGCACTGCAACAGTCCCGGAGCTGTTATTTTGAAACTGTCTATTCAAGTCCTTGTCAATTCCGAATGCTAATTTTCGTTTTGGTTTTGGTTTGCAAGGAGCGTTTCGAACGTAAAAATGGCTCGAAAAGGACGCTTTCAATGACGTACAGGTATGAAAATGTTACCACATATTATATAAAATTGTAGGATCGCCGTCCAATGTCCCATAGGTACATGCATCATGACGATAAAACTTCACGCCAGTTCGAAGCCTTGTTCCTAGAGGCGATGGCGAACTTGATGCGCGTGGCAGTGTCGCTCTTATCGCTCCCGCGCTTCTGAGCCTCAAACGCTAAAAAATCTCCGTAGGCCTAAACGGCCCCGCCTACCAAGCCTGCAGCCGTGAACTTCCAATGGGGAACCAGTTTTAGTTCTCGTTGTTTCAATTTTAAAGGTAACTATTTCAAACAAAAAGTATTCTACGTAAAATTTCTTAAGGAATGCTGTTATGTTAAGACACCTTGCCTATTGTTCTGTTTAATATATATTGTTAAAACTTTAATATTGAAATTTACATCAATAAAACAAGATAAATAAATAATTCCTAAAAATATAATTTTATATAGCAATATTCGTTGAGGAAGTCGTGGCAAAATGTTTACTTGTTTGAAATAGTTACCTTTAAAATTGACGCAATAAGAAGGAATTACGTTTAACGTTGATTCTCCATGTGAAGTTGGCGGCTACCAGCTTGGTAGGCATGGCCGTCAACCTCGTTACCTCTGACGAAAAGCGGGCCTACTACCGTTGGCTCTACCCGGGAATTTCTCTCCGCCTGAAACGAAACGTGCATCGTTGGGCGCTCGGCGGCTCGAGCGTGGCGAGTTATTCATAGCGCCGGCATTTATAGCGCTGCTTCCAGCGAGGGGTTTGCTTGTTCGAGAGAGAGAGAGAGAGAGAGAGAGAGAGCGAGCGAGAGAGAGAGAGGCCATGACGACGACAAGAGTTCATCGCGATGCCCTTCGCGCAATCTCGTCGTCGGCGGCGGTTGAGCTGCCAACGAGATACGTCCGCTGGTCAAGTCTGCCTTCCGACGGCTCCACACTGAATGGTTTGTTCCAGCCAACAAAATACTTGTTTGTATAGGCTGTTCACGGTAAACTGAGTACTTTTGAAAGCCCTACCTAAGGTCTACGAGGGCTGATTCAGAAGTCGCTGCAACTATTGTTTATTCCCTGAAAATTATCCAACACAGGAAATGTACTACGTACAGTTAAAAGTGTACGACGAGTACAATTAAAAGGTGACACCACGTGGGACATGGATGTTGGACTGTCCGGCAAGGAAGAACGACAAACATGGCTGCGTGAAAGCACTGTTTAATTCATTTATTCGCGTAGAGTCTGTATACACTCATATAAACGGGCACGTATAAGACGTGCACAAGCTGTTTAACCTCCTTCCAAGTAGTCTACGAGGTTGATGCATGGGAATACACCAATTAAACGGTGATTTCAAGCAGTATGTTTGTATTTGTTCCATGCCGGACAGTACTGCATCCATAACCCATGTTGTGTCAACTTTAAAACGTACGTATCGTACACTTTCACATATATATAGTACATCTCCTGTTTTGGATCATTTTCGGGAGACAAACAATAGTTGCCATGACTTCTGAATAAGCCCTCGTAATTCTCTGTCAATTTTGTGTACTTGGGGATCTCCCGTTTCCCCCACCTTTCATTCCGGCGGTGCTCCATATTCATCTCAATCACCCTAATCGGTTCTCAAGACCTCGTTGTTAAGAGCTGCCTAAATCTCTTCACTCACTCCATCATATGTAAAATAAGTATTGCTACTGACCCTCTCGCAATATTCCCGCGCGTGTAACAATGAAAACTGTGAAATTGATGAGAATGTAATAATATGTTTACAATAGTGGCGATTATTACTTTATTGCGCTTGAAATATCCAATAAATATATTTTAATTTAACTCGGTGGCAACAAGCCTAAAAGCTACACTTCGAATACAATGTTGAGATATGAAACTACATTCCGCATTTCGCTACCAGTTTAACTGGGAACAGTGCGAGTCAGCGTGTCCGTTAAATCACAAGTTAGCGTACACTGATTTTTATCGTCGGTTGATTTCAAAAGTGCTCAGTTTACCGTGTATCACCTACATACACTAGAGAGCCAAAAAACTGGTATCAGGAATCCGGTAAAACATCAAATCTTCGACATCGCTGCGGCCGGAAAAAGATCGTGAACGAACGGGACAAACGACGATTGACGAGAATCATTAAACGTGACAGACGTGCAACCCTTTCTCAAATTGGGGCAGATTTCAATGCTGGGGCATCAACAAGTGCCAGCGTATTCAACGGACCATCATTGATATGGGCTTTCGGAGCCGAAGGCCCACTCGTGTATCGTTGTTAACTGCACGGCACAAAGATTTACGCCTCGCCTGGACCCGCCAACACCGACATTGGACTGTTGATGACTGGAAACACGTTGCCTGTTCTGACGAGTCTCGTTTCCAATTGTATCGGGCGGAAGAACGTGTACGAGTACGGAGACATCCTCATGAATCCATGGACCCTACATGTCAACAGGGGATTGTTCAAGCTGGTGGAGGCTCTGTCATGGTATGGAGCGTGTGCAGTTGGCGTGAAATGGGACCCCTGATACGTCTAGATACGACTCTGACAGGTGACAGATACCTAAGCATGCTGTCCGATCACCTGCACCCATTCATGTCCATTGTGCATTCCGACGGACATGAACAATTCCAGCAGGACAATGCGACACCCCACACGTCGAGAATTGCTACCGAGTGGCGCTAGGAACACTCTTCTGACTTTGGACACTTCCATTGGCCACCTAAATCCCCAGACATGAACATTATTGAGCATGTCTGGGATGCCTTGCAACGTGCTGTACAGAAGAGATCTCTACCGCCTCGCACTCCTATGGATTTGTGGACTGCCCTGCAGGATTCATGGTGTGAATTGCTTCCTGCATACCTTCAGACATTAGTCGAGTCCATGCCACGTCGTCTTGCGGCACTTTTGCGTGTTCGCGGGGGCACTAAGCGATATTAAGCAGGTGTACCAGTTTTTTTGACTCTTCAGTGTATATACATATATGTCTGTATATATACATACATATATATATATTTAAGGCAGTTCACGGTGCAATGGATTCGTGCGCTCTCAATGTAATATTATTTTGCATAATGACTTTTTCTTACTAGACGTTACCAACACATATATTTTTTCCCTATTTTCATTAATATCAATTATGACTGGAACATTATAATTTATGGATAAAATATATAAGTAAAAAGTTCAATTTAACTAAAAAATAACAAACTTTTATGTTAACAAATGTATGAGACGCTTCTAATGCGAGACATATTTAGGAAACAACCAAACACGTCATATATGGAGTGATTTTTTAAAGGTTTGATTCAAAAAGTGTGAAGAAACTGCGAATAGACTATATTTAGTATCCCCAACAAAACATTTCGTCGACTGAAAAAACCCCAGAAAAGCAACAATCTTTGATTTTGTTCATCTAACAAAATACACGGGTGAATAAACAAAACCTCTGTTTTGGGCCAAAAGAAATCAGACTGTCAACAAAATATTTTGTTGAATTAACTGTTCGTATCTGTTAGGCCACTCATTTGATAGCCTTCGTTCGAAAATACAGCTCGAAAGTTTGTAATTTTTGTGACAATTAGAACAGTAACAGTGGTTGTTAGTGCATTTATTGAAGCTTAACAATGGTACAAAAATCCTCATAAAACAAGTTCAACATGAAACTGAAAAGTAAAGCTGCAAAACGTGGAATAGTTATTTACGCAGGTTGTCCAGTATTTGAACTGCGTGTATACAAAAAAAAATTCCAAATTCATCACTAACAACTTTATCTGAAGTTGCTAGGGTGTAGCAGTCGGAAGCAAACGACGTGGGTTCGATTCTCAGTTGGGTTTCCGCTTCTTTCTGTATTAACAGAAACTGTTTAATGCACGTAGAGCAAAGGCAAATCTTTAGTTGCATCAACTAATTCTTACAGTTTAGGAAACTGTCAAAACAATTTGGTTTCAACAACAAAATTTTTTATATGCCCCTATATAAACAATTAATTTGGTTTTGCCAAACAAACTTAGTTTGATCCAAGGAAAACTTTTTCTCAGTGCAGAGCTTCAGTTCACATACTCCAAGAATCCTAAAGTCATGGCATTACAAAGTTAAAGGTTTAAAACATAAAGCTTCGTACCTTATGGCCTATATTACGGTCGATATAGAATGTCTGCCAATGTATCTCTGCACCTGACTGTACAATATGCAGAACACATTAAAAAAAATAGTAGGTACACACTAAGAATGTGATAATAAAACTATGAAACTGCTGCACATGAAAAATAGTGAATATATATTTTCTAGCACTGTAAAATATTTTGCTAGAATTCACTTATTCAAATGTTTTATTTGATTAATAATAGAGTATTTTTAATCAAATATTTAAGTTCAGAAAGCACATTAGGCATTAACACCTCAGTCAAGTACGGTAGCGATAATAATCACTTTGATCGTATGTAAAGAAATATATGTTTGATTTTATGTATGTTCATTTCAGTTTACTTTCGTAGCTAAAATGGATGTGCATGAAATCAATTGTCAAAAACTTTTATAAACACTGTTACATACAGTCAGAGTAATAAGTACTGTGGTCTTTCTTGTAGTCACAGAACAAAGTATATCCGTTTTAGGTAAACAGATTTTCTTCTTAGGGAGTACTTGTTTACACTGAAAATAAGTTATTGGGGGCAATAGCTTAGAAGTACGGAAAAACGTTGCCACTGCAGTATCCACATGCATTCCTAATAACATCAAAGTGAAAAAATTATGAAAATTAATACGTAAGACGTGAAGATGAAAATCACGAAATAATAAAATTGGCAGGTGCAAAAAATTAGAAACACGGATATCACTAATATGCACATTCGTTTAGCTGCTGACATCGCCAAGAGAGTCTACTGAATTCCCATGTTTGGACGTGGTGTATACTGCCACTAGACCGCGACTGTGCATTTGGCCCAGTGATGATGCACGCCGTCTTGTGCACAGACAAGAGTCGCACCCAACTAACGTTCTGTGCGCAATGAGAATGTAAACAGACGTAAATGCCACGTCTGCAGAGTTGACTCAACGAAACATTCAACTGACCACAACAACAGTATCTTGGGCACATTTCACTACGACCTAATGGTGGTTTTATGAACATTTATTTTGATAAGTATGTGAAATCAAGGGGCGAAAGTTACGCAACACACCAAGGATATATTTCTATTGCTCGCTTATGTTGCATGGACATGTTTTTTTGTTGTTGTTGTATGCAGTAGTTTTACTCATTGGTTCTGTGGGTATAGTTGAAATAAATGATGGCCGTAATTCTGTTATGATATAGGCGTTGAACGTCAAAAACAACAATTAATTGATTTCGGCAGTATAGAAAATATTCGGTTGTACATAGAAACAGTTGAGTTGCAGATACGCATTTCCAACATCATTCACAGCGTATTGTGAGCTCCGCGTTGATCATAACAAACTGAGCGCCCAAGACGTTCGCAGTAAGGTCATCTTCAGCGTAAGGCTATCAATAACGATAGCGGCCACCTCTCGGTGGTGTTACACGAAACTCGAGCGATTATGTTTTACATTATAATATTTAAATAGTTTCTGGTATGTTGTGGTTAGACTACTCGCCTCCCACCTAGGCGAACGAACCGGGTTCTATTCCCGGCGTGGTAGCTCCCGGATTATCGCATGTGAGAACCGTGCCGGACGATGCCGCTGGTCGGCCGGTTTTCTTGGAGACCTTCCGTTTCCCCCGACCTATCATTCTGGCGCTGCTCCGTACTCACCTCGCTCCACCCTCGCGGCTCTCAAGACCTTAAGAGCCGCCAAAATCTCTCCACTCATTCACTCAACTCTATTGCAGAGTGGTGTTCTCTCTATGCGTTAGTGGCTGCCAGACATTCGCGACAGCTTCCCGTCTGGTAGTTTCTGGAATGTGATGAATGGTAGTTTTATTTTCTCCTACTTCCGAGTAGGGAGTTCGTGGCCGACTGTGGCACTCGCCGGACCCGTACTGCAAGAATTTAAAAACCGCTATAACAGTTAACATTATTCTATAATTTAATAGCCGCCAGTGTATAAAAGTCAGTATTCCCACTTGGTTGATACTAATTTTGTATGATGAAATATTTTATCGTAATCATGTATTTGTGCCGAGATATGTCTTGCGCCATTTTTGCATAGTATAAAAACAAAGTTGGCAGAAATCATTGTCTAGGATAGCTCTTTCTCAGCTTTTATATTTTGGCTTTCAGAAGTCTGTGTATCTGAAATTAATTGATGTTCAACACGCTCCTACATTCGCTGCTTGAATAACAGAACATGAGAGCAGTTTACTTCCCGACCGAGGACTGCAAGTGTGCTGCCAACAACGATTAGTTTTTGCGCCACGCGCTGGAAAATATTTTTTTTTTATATTCGCGCGTGATTTATGAGTAGGCGGCAAGACCGTTTTTTGCTAGAGAAAGAGGATGATTAGTTAATTACGCGAGAGCAAATTGGTTCCTGGATTCTGCACCTCAATAACTTGCGAATTTTTCTGTGCCAACATATCTTGCTATCATATCGGGAGTCCTTTTAGGTGGAATCTTATAGTTCACAATGAGATAGCCAATTAATTTGCGGCGTTAAAACATTAGGAAACATTACTGGTACAGATTTATTTATTTATACTAATAAACAAATATCATCTAATTTGAGGGACTTTTACTATCACGACAGTTCTTCTTGATTTTTAGAAGTTTTGCTAGACCACTTTCAAACCCCCTATTTAATATTTTCAGGCATTCTAGCAGGCCTGTCAATACGATGCCNTCCTTGATTTTTCGAAGTTTTGCTAGACCACTTTCAAACCCCCTATTTAATATTTTCAGGCATTCTAGCAGGCCTGTCAATACGATGCCAGACTACTTATATAATTTCTACTAAAAACCCCAAGACAGGTTTTGATTTTAGAGACTCTACTGTCCCTCCTACTCATTCTATATATATCCCTCCCGCGATAAGATTACCGCTGCGATGTGCACTGCTGGCATGTCGCACGTGTACACGAATAGTTCTCGCACTCGCACCTCAACACAAATTCATCTCACCAGCTTGGTCTACAGTTTCCTCCTTCATCTCCTCAGCGCTGTCTTTAAATTATGCGTCACGACGCGCGCGTTCGCCTTGCCGACGCCCTCATACTCACCTCATCCTCATCGGCTCTCAAGACCTCAGTGTTAGCAGCCACCCAACTATCTCCACTCCGCTTAATACATCAATTTAGATACAACCGTTTCAAACAAAATAAAATAAAAGCAACTTTCTTACAAAATATTGCCACTTTAAAAATGTTAAAAAAATTATTATTTGTGTTTTTTTTTTGTAAAATGTAAATTTTAATGTTAAATTTTATAAAAACTATTAAATATAAAAATTGGCAACATATCTTAACTTGCCAGTATTCCTTAAGCAATGTGATATAGAATAGTTTTTGTTTGGAATGGTTAACTTTAACGTTGATTCGCCACTTAAACTCTGTTGCTGCAGAATTGATAGGCTCGAATACTTCTCATCAACAGTCTCTCAAATGCTACGACCCATTTTCACACGAAAATAAATCACAATTCCTAAAAGTTCTGAATAACCTTTCAAGGCATTTCGCATGTTGCGAGTATTATTCCGAAGCCATTCAACATGCTCTAAAACTAAGTTTTCAGTACACTGCGACACTTTTTTTNCATGTTGCGAGTATTATTCCGAAGCCATTCAACATGCTCTAAAACTAAGTTTTCAGTACACTGCGACACTTTTTTTGCGAGTCCGCACTGAACTATGGTCACAGACTTCCTGCCAGAGAAAGAGAAACGATAGTCATCGCGTAANGAGTCCGCACTGAACTATGGTCACAGACTTCCTGCCAGAGAAAGAGAAACGATAGTCATCGCGTAAAGACCTCAGCCCGGCGGGAAGACTGCAGCAGGCCATTTCTGCGACTCGTGTGAAACTGCGAGGCGCAAGTCAGTCTTGCTCTTATCGCTCGCATAATCAGCTACGCTGTCAAATTTTCCCGCCAAACTGCTTCCAATAAGTACTGTAAAAAAAAGTTTGATGATCGCAGTCATGTGTGTCTGGAAAAGTTGGATGGCTAGTGTTTCCATCAAAAATTTACGGGTTCTAAAATTTCTTGGATGTTTGACGGGCTGAACCAATCAGAATCGTGCATGACAAAAAAGGCCGTTTCCGACATTACGAAACTTTAAATTGGCGAACAACTAATGGAAAAGAAATAAGATTATGAAGATAATTAATTTATATAGAAGCACTTTGAGCATGAATGCTATTTGAAGTGATAAATTCACAATTATGTTAANCATGTTGCGAGTATTATTCCGAAGCCATTCAACATGCTCTAAAACTAAGTTTTCAGTACACTGCGACACTTTTTTTTGCGAGTCCGCACTGAACTATGGTCACAGACTTCCTGCCAGAGAAAGAGAAACGATAGTCATCGCGTAANGAGTCCGCACTGAACTATGGTCACAGACTTCCTGCCAGAGAAAGAGAAACGATAGTCATCGCGTAAAGACCTCAGCTCGGCGGGAAGACTGCAGCAGGCCATTTCTGCGACTCGTGTGAAACTGCGATGCGCAAGTCAGTCTTGCTCTTATCGCTCGCATAATCAGCTACGCTGTCAAATTTTCCCGCCAAACTGCTTCCAATAAGTACTGTAAAAAAAAGTTTGATGATCGCAGTCATGTGTGTCTGGAAAAGTTGGATGGCTATTGTTTCCATCAAAAATTTACGGGTTCTAAAATTTCTTGGATGTTTGACGGGCTGAACCAATCAGAATCGTGCATGACAAAAAAGGTCGTTTCCGACATTACGAAACTTTAAATTGGCGAACAACTGATGGAAAAGAAATAAGATTGTGAAGATAATTAATTTATATAGAAGCACTTTGAGCATGAATGCTATTTGAAGTGATAAATTCACAATTATGTTAAGAACTCGGAGGCATTACATTTAATTGTGTAAGAAATATCTCTGATAAATAAAATTTAAATTTAGTAAAGAAGTGAAAATAAATCACATCATTGGTTAAATTTCTTCCTGTAGTAGACTGCACAGACACACAACAGCATGATCTTAATTTGAAAATAATTATAAACATTCAGACAAGATGCTATCAGTAAATAATTCGACAGTGTGGCATATTTTCAAACGCATTCAAGATTATTTGATGCAATTTGTTGAATAGAAAAATTGTATGATCGTATTTCGTCTTAAAATTTTATTCTCAAATATATTTGAAGGCAAAAATGTGACATGACGTTGTGACAGGGGCTTCCGTTTAGTAGCAGTCTTAGCTGATGACGCTCTCAAATTGAAAGGCTCGTCGATGGCGGTGCATGCTAAGTCGTCACGTTCGTGAAGTGAATACGCAAGGCCGGTGATGGTTTTCGACCTCTCCCCTGCTTGAGTTGCTGATGAGTACCAGGTCAATTACAAATTGGCGCCCAGTCAACCATAATCCGGATGTACTTATGTATACAGCCTTTGTAAATAACCGCTTGACGCCAACCTCTTAACTTTTACATTTTGTGTCATGTCATGGAGAACAATAATAATTACGTTCTTTAGGTTCATGACAACGTTTTCACGCCGCCCTTTCTTACGGTTAGACACCTTCATTACGTACCGTAGGTATGTTTCCTGTACAAAAAATTATGAAATAATTAACGTTCAGGTTCCTTAGAAGACGCAGAAACGCTTCAAGTTACGGTAGAGTGGAAAACAATAGCAACAACAACATTATTTCTTGTAACATAGCATATGTTCAAGTAATGGTGACCTCAAAGGGCAAGGTCGTTAATATACTTTCGGGTTAGGTTACTGCAGTATGAAAGCCGTTTCTCGTTTAGCGTCAATGTATAAAGTGAAGGCGTTAAAGACAATAATTAAAAAATATATATAACATCAGAATAAGGAAACTCGGAAAACATTGCTTACTAGAGCCACTGGCACAAAAATTAATTTAGAAAAAATGTTAGAAAAGTTTACTCGGTTCATTGTAGTTATCACTGTATCATGAACGGATACAAACATACAGGAGAAAAAATTAATGCAAGTTAGAATAATTTTTTGATTATGAACCGTTTACATGCCACTAGTACCACGCGATATCTTCGAAGATGCAGCTGGTAAGACGAGCACGTATTAAAAAAGAAAAGAAAAAACGCTCCGAGCGACGCAGTTCGTTTGTAATGTCGCGATGTGCGGCTACTTGAACCCGTTGTTATGAGATCCGATTCTTCGCCAACAGGAATTCTTTGAATAGCTGTACAAATTGGAAACAGCGGTGTTTGGTGGCATCTCGTCGAAGATACAGCGTGTCAGGCAATTCGCGGATACGAACAGCACCACACGAATCTGTGGTCAAAACTAAGTAGAAAATACTCTTTGGTAAAAAGCGTAAGGCGTATAGTCTAAGAGAAAAACGGCATTAAAGTAGACAAAATGTCTTTGTTTCACGTTAAGCACACCATACAGCATCAGTATACAAAACGTCGAAACGTCATAACAGGAGTACGAAGTTTGCCCTGCCCGTAGCAATGCACTTTTCAGTGGATGCATGCAGTTTGCACGGAGCTTGGCCACCGGATGCAGCCATGGCCATTGCCATGTCCCAGTACTCACTGCATGTGAACTCCATGGCCTCTTTGGCACTACTGAGCTCGGCTCGTTCGCTTGCCGTATGCCTTACGACCGACACATTAGTTACAGCATTACCACATAACTTCACCTTTATCTAATAGGAATATCACGTGTTTACTGCAATGAATTTTGGACCTCCCATGTCGTTTTACTCGTAAACGAAGGGCCTTAGGCAATTTTTACCAAATAGTATGTTCTACTTAGTTTTGATCATAGATTCGTGTGGTCTAGACCGTATCCGCGAATTACCTGACAAAAAAAGTACGCATCTCCACGTGATTTAGAGATGAAAAATTTGAAGCCGTTTTCCTGTTACAGTTTTGAATGTCACACGGGACGAAATTACTTTTAATTCCAATGGATAAAAAGCATTTCTGATCTTCCTGCATTCATTGTGTTTTTACTAATGCATGCGTAAGCTTCGCTACTCGATCAGTGCGGAGATGGGTCGTCCATCGCTAACACAGCGTTGTCGTAACATTGGAAATACAACATTACAGCTGTAACCGCCACTCAGACCATGGACAAAGACAAAATATATCACTTACTTCTAAAACCATATAGCTGTGATTGAGGGAATTGTACAGTAGAGCAAAATAACTACAGGGAAAATAACACGAGATATAATTATTTAAAAATATATACACGTGGCGCAATATACTTCAAGACGTTTTGACAGAAGACGCGTATTAAAAGTAGACTATACACTAATTTTACCCAGAATCGAACAGTAGATGAAAACTGGACCCACGAGGTTTTATAAGTAAGCCAACGATACTTGTGTAATTCATTATAAATTTTCAGTAGTCCCCACTTAGATTCTTTTTTAGTGCATAGCGTATCACTCCGCCGCACGCTAAAATTCACATTGCTAAAGATCTAAATACTGATAAGCCTACCCATCCGTCAATAATATGTAATTGTAATGCCAATTGGTTCTCACTTTGATAGTGGCCATCACTTGAATAATCACCTTTTCACAAAGTATTCGTTGCCAATATTGCCAGCTCACATTCTACGTCAAAATAAAAGCAGTTAGAGGCAGTAATTTTTTTTAACGAGTTGATTTCAAGAATATTTATTATAAGGTGAAACAATAATGCTTCTACAAAGAGTCCTTATCACACATACATTAGAAGTATTTTATTACACAGAACTCTGTTCACAGAAGCAAGGGCAAGCGTGGTTTTTTATTTGTCGTTGATCACAAGGTCGAACTGGCAGTATCACACATACACACATGCTTGAGTTGTGTCGTGTGGAGAAGTGTTGCACTATATCGGATGTCCGCTCTTTTGTCCGAAGGGGAATTAGTTACGAACGCGAGGCACGAATTTTTCCAGCCCAGAGGCGAGCCAAAGCTGGGACAGGCGTCTCTTCGTCACTTCGTTGCTCCCACGCAAGGAAGGAAAAAAAAAAAGGATTAAAATTAAAGGTAGGGGTTTTACGTCACACGGTCGTTCACATAAAAGGCTTAAAGGTAAAGGGACCCCACGGTTACAGACCACTCCAGAACACTCCGTACCCGATTTCCACGCCGGCGACTGCAGAGTGTGTCGCAGAATAGGTACGTATACAGAAATGAAGTGCATTGGCGGTTTCTTTGACGTGGGCGTACCCAGTCGCAGATTGGCTGCGCCAGGCTCTGGAGCGGGCCTTGTGTCTGGTTAGTGCTGCCTGAGAAAGATTCCCTATTGACTGGGCTGCATGTTGGCAAGTCAAGCCCATGTGCTACAATGGAAGTTTCCTTGGAGGACTCCATGCAAGCTTGCATGGTCACCTGCATGGATGGTTCTATGGAAGATTTGGCCTACTGCTGGCCGTTTTCCTAATTGGTCGTGTGCAATTTTCGATGGAAAGTTTCCCACAAGGTTGAAATTTTAGCCAATCAGAGAGAGGGAGGTGAAGGGTGGCATTGACGATAATTGTAATTTTGTTACTTTTATTTTTAGTAACAGCTACAAGGCCATTAAACATGCATAAATAGTAAGCAAAAACTGAAAAATGATGCTATTACAGCATTATGTGAATATTATGGTATACATTTGAGTTTATTTAACTCAGTTAATCGTGAACAACCTATACCGAACGAAGTAGCGCAGCAGTGAACCACTGAACTCGTATTAGGGAGGACACGGGTTCGATTGCCGATCCGGCCATCTTGATTTCGGTTTTCCATGCTTCGCCGAAATGCCTCCAGGCAAATGCTAATCTAACACCGATCGCAGGAGTGGTTTTTAAACACGATTCTCTGTAAATTCGTTCGGCAGCTATATTTGATCATGCTTGTCAACAGAATACATTTGTATTGTTACAACTCGGTAACTAAATGAGAACTGAAGGAAATCCTAACATCAAAAACATACTCCCATTATTATATATAATCTCCCTAAAAGCTTATTTATGATTTTTTTTTATAATTTTGATAAAACCTTTTTATTATGACTGTAATAGTACAATGGATATCGCTATTTGACCTGGCATTTTATTCATTTCAACGAATGCAAAAATGCCTTAAAATTTAGCCTCTTAATAACGCCGTTTATTTAATTCATAACAGCCAATCGAAGCAAAATTCCGAATAAATTTCGTTCTGATGTACTTACATCAACTAGATTGCTTTAAACAAAATGTCAATGCGAACGGAACAAGTTTGGAGACGGTGTAACGGTGTACACAGCTGAATAAAATTGAAGTCCGTGTAACCGCGACCCTAGAACTGAATTTATAAAAGTATTTCACCATGTTTATCGACGACTAAGTAACGAAACTTAAATTATGAGTGCTTCAGTTTCGTAAAAAATCTACTTTTCACGTCACGTTCAAAGCCGGAACGAGAATAGCTGCGGTCATGAGCTAGACAATTCTTGGTTCGTGTTGAAATTCCGACCTAGAACAAAATTCTTAATTTCGTTAGTTTCCTTTCGTTTACACAATACACCCCGCACGTAACGAAAATAGTTTTCCTAGTACAATACGTATAAACCACAAACACCTATGCTAAAAACAACATGAAAATGTACGGACGTCAAGTAAACTCACAAAAACCTATTCGAATTTCACAGGAAGCTCTTAAGTGACAAAATTAACTGCTCATAATTCACAAAAACTTCTGGGAGACTTCGTGTATTAGTATTTTTTCCTAATTTCACGAAAATTTGGCTAAAAGTTGTCATCCTGCTTCAATGAGCTGTGTTATAATAAACGGAATGCTTGAATTACCATATATATTTAAAATGATCCTTCAAACAGGTTATAGATGATCGTGATAAGCTCACTCGCTCTGAAATTATTTACCGTAAAGTCACTTTGCCAAAATTTGATTTCCTTTAAAGTGACTTGGCATAAAACTGTGTGGAGTAAACTCACTCGGCGTAATATTATTTGACTGAAAATAACTTGGTCTACAGTTATTTGGCCTATAACCACCTGTCCTAAAATAATTCTTCGTAAAGCCACTCGGCTTAAAATCATATGGTCTAAATTCACTTGGTCTAAGCACTTGGGTAAAAAAAATGTTTTGNAAGGTTTGGCCTTATTTTGGGCCAAATTATTTCTACAAGTAGCGGGTACCCGTTATGATCGCCAAAGACGTCCCACGTAACCTANATGTTTTGCCTTATTTTGGGCCAAATTATTTCTACAAGTAGCGGGTACCCGTTATGATCGCCAAAGACGTCCCACGTAACCTATGTGACGAGAGGGTTGGTCTGGCTACAGCTTGAGCCCAATAGACGGCATGATACAAACATTTTTGAGCACAGAGTGGAAATAAATTATTCGAAGACCACTAAAATCAAGAAATCTCGTCACCTTTAGTCTCGAGTCACGGTGCTCAACTGTGCGACGTAACGCCCAAACTTTGAACATTTTTTTATTTATAAGTTATTCGTTCATTTTAAAAATATAAAATGTTAATATTACTTTTAAAGCATGATTATTACTCATTCATATTTACAAACACATNTAAAAAATATAAAATGTTAATATTACTTTTAAAGCATGATTATTACTCATTCATATTTACAAACACATTTTTTAGGTTGATTTTTTGATTTTTGACTGTCGTTTTAAAACAC
The DNA here is from genome assembly GCA_002778355.1 of Clitarchus hookeri. NCBI lineage: Eukaryota > Metazoa > Arthropoda > Insecta > Phasmatodea > Phasmatidae > Clitarchus > Clitarchus hookeri. The sequence goes on along the minus strand of NQII01000128.1, from coordinate 628,798 downwards.
AAAGTAATGGAAGTAACGTCACGTAAACATCAACTTCGCCTTATTTTCCGTAGAAATTATTATGCCTCAGCNTACACAAAGTAATGGAAGTAACGTCACGTAAACATCAACTTCGCCTTATTTTCCGTAGAAATTATTATGCCTCAGCAACAAGGCGATGTAAAATATCCCTCGAAAGCACATAAGGATAGCTGAATTTTTAAAAACGATACATCCAAATAAGACAAAGTGCTTTTCCAAATAAAATTTTGACTTAACAAAACTGGTTCAAAACACACCAGACGTAATGATAATTGGAACACAGTTTCAAACTTCTCAGTGGACGGCCGACACCTCCTTTGGCTCGTGATTAAATCGCAACGGGGCTAGCAGTCGATATAAATGCCCAGAGTCGACTCTTGCAAATCGCGTGTGACCGGAGCCACTGCAAACACCTGCCAACATCAACACGTTTTGCTTACTTCGCGAAGCCAGACGAATAAATTAAAAGTGGAGTGGAGGGTTTTGGGCGGCTATTAACAACAGGGTCTTGAGAATCGACGAGGGTGAAGCGAGATAAGTATGGAGCGGCACCGGAACGCTAGGACGGGGGAAACGGGAGATCCTCGAGAAAACCCGACGACCAGCGACATCGACCGGTACGATTCCCACGTGCGAAACGAATACGCTGGATGAAACGGATCTTTACACCTACGAGTATTACCGGTCGGTGTTTCATTAAAAGCCTGACCACACGATACGCTACTACACGAGTGCGATGATTGGCTGTCTAGTTTTTCCTTGTGAAACATTCCACCAAATTCAAACAAGCATTGCTCAGGACCTAGNAGTGCGATGATTGGCTGTCTAGTTTTTCCTTGTGAAACATTCCACCAAATTCAAACAAGCATTGCTCAGGACCTAGCAGCAGCATTCTAAGAAATTAATGGCATATTTACCACACCAGTGTATACGTAAAGTGAGAAAACGCGAATGGCATAATATAGCCTATTCGCGTTTCTTCACACTTTTTGAACCAGGGCTTTGAAAAATCACTACATATATGCTGTATTTGATTGTTTTCTAAATATGTCATGTATCGCAAACTTTTTATTCTTCTGTTAACATGAAGGTACATAATTTTTGGTTAAATTGAACTTTCGCTTACATTTTATTAATAAATTATAATATTTTATTATAATTAATATGAATAAAAACAGAGTGGTGAAAAAATGTGTGTTGGTAATGTCTAATATGAAATAGCTATCATGCAAAATATTATTACACTGAGCGCGCATGAATGGGGTGCGCTGTTCTTTAGATATAATTTTCTAGTCATGGTTAATCTTTGTTTGCATGTGGCGGAGGAATATCCTGGAAGTAGAACTTCAGCAGGGCTTCAGAAAAGTTTGGAAGTAACAGTGAATGGACTATATCTTCGCATGCATATATGGTAGCGTTCTACATTTCTTCAGGAAAGAGTCAAATACGTAGGAAGTTCCAAACTGCACAGTACAGACGCTAAACATGCCTACATCTGCAGACTAATATTTGGCATTGTTCACATACGATACGTAGGTCAGAAACTTCCATTACAGTTTAGGAAGTCGGCCAAAAAATGTTTTTACAGTGATAGTTGTGAATGTATGACACTTTCGGACGTCGCCCTCCTCGTCAGCGAATACATGCGCCGACTTCCGCTTTGGGGATTTGTACCAATTTATAAGCCAGTCTGGCACGAGCTGTCACTTCCCGTTGGTGGTGACCGGTCGTGATTTCCTTCACGCTTTTCTTTAAAAAATCACTCATCTCCAACTGCACACACTTTTCTTTGGCTACGAAGGTGTATGCAGCGCATGCCCTTTCCTTGCTTGGTTTGTTCTGGCTCCTGGTAGAAATCCAAATGTAAAGTTTTAGGCGGAGTTGCAAGGTACCGTGGATAATTAGTCGCGAGATTCCGAGGGGTGGGCCAGAAGAGCGCTTCTAAAGCCCACGGCTGGCATATATCCAGAGAACAGAAATTTTCGCGGATTCATCTGGCAGTAGGCTGGATGTAATTGTGCTCTTCCACCTGTATGGAGGTATCTTGCGTGCCCGAGGCCTAAAATGCGGGATGACTAAGTGCAACCCAGGTACGCTCATCACATGTCTCGTCGTCTCTTATGTGCACAACACTGAGATGGCGTGTAGTCTTTACATCGGCAGCTCTCCTCTTGAGATTCGCGATGGTGACTACCCATTTTATGGCGTAATAATAAAAAGAAAAGTGTGTTGCACGTCCTTCGTCAACGTTAAATATCCTGCATAGGAATTTTCGTACCTAAAAATTATTGCGAAAACCACGTTACAGCCATTTTCACTAACAAAAAATGTTTACATTAGAAACTGAACTACAAAAATTAAACTTATCCTAAGACGAGGAGAGTTTTTTTATTGTTATCCTGAGGTGGATACATTTTTCGTACGTGGAAAAGTTTTGGAATAAGAAGATTTTTGTGTGAAAATCTGTCCAGCATCCAGCGGCCTAGCCAGGCTGAATCCCTGAATTTAAATTACGTATAGGCACTTTTCAATTCAACATTTTAAAAAAATCCCTGCCCATGACTACATATGCATGTTACAGTAGGCACTAGCATGCAGGCTCGCAGTTAAGTTGAGAGCGAATTAAGATAAATTGTTATACTCTTCGACGTTGTATTGCGTGAGTAACGTTTACATTTATAACTAGTGAAGTCAGTGTTTCTTGTTTTGCACTCATAAAGAGCACGGATTTGTATATTATTAACATATATACTTTCCTAAAATATTCTACTCTGTGTCTTGAATGACGTATGAATAAAGTGAGACGGTCCATAAGCTTACACATGGCGGAATTATACAAAACGAGGAGAAAAGTAGATCCTAGGCAGCGCTTTCAAACGTGCTCAATTAACAAGTGAACAGCCTTTATGCGGGTACTGACCAGCTTCAGTGAGCTTCTCCGAGAGATTGATATGTATCTGACTTTCCCAGAGTATAACTGCATTGAAGAATAGAAACAAGAAGACACATCCGAGGCATGGTTCCAGGCCGGAGTAACACGCGGCAAAGACGTAAGGGTTGGAAAAAATCGCCGAGAACAAAACACTCCTCGACGCAGATGTGGTAGTGAGGAAAGCGTATGCAGCTCTGTGGCCAGTTACGATATCAATAAGGGCCGATACTTTTTGCTCGCATAGCGAACATGCTACAAGCAAGAATACCAGTCTCTATGTTAAATGTCACTCAACGACAATATAAGCATAAACCTAATTAACAACACTATACACTGTGATCATATTTCTAATCGGACATGAAAAAAATACGTTCTTCAGATCATTAAAACCACGTGATATGTCTGATAAGTCTCTGCGATAAGATATTAAGAAAGACAGTGAAGTGCAAGTTTATCTATGTGTAAAAAACATGTCCATGAAAAATGCGCATACGAAAATAAAAGACCAATCTCATATCTACCGCTAATATTGAGGTTCGGAATTTCAGTAGCACTTTTACCATGTCTAAATATACTATCAGTCTCGTGCTGAGGCCATGGATGTATGTACAATCGGCTAGGACAATTCTTTTTTAAACTTTGAAACGAAGTTAACATGTTGTAATAAGCTAAGAATATAATAGTATTAATTGGAACCATGCTGTTTTTTCATAAATTTAAGTTACAATTGAGTTAAATCAGAATTTCAAGTGATGCGCTTACCAACGAACAGCATTTCATTTGCATTACAAAATAAATTACGCATAACCATCGTGACGTTCGGAATATTCCCTATACTTTTTTTTTTGGTAACTTTTCCACAACCATAAACAAAACAAAAAAAAACGCATATCCATCGTGACGTTCGGTTTTTCCCGAATTCGAAAATATTCCGGGAAACTTTTCCAATTTTTCTTTAATTTTTATTTATATAGATACTATTATACACATACATATTAATATCCTTAACTGTTTTCGTAGGAAATATTGTTTTTGCACTTTTGTTGTCATCAAGGTCAACATAGATTTTGAAATAATAAATTTTATACATATATATAGTATTATTATTTCATCGACTGATTTTTCCCAGTGATTACAATGCCTGGCTAGCGAGTTAAGTTTTCGGATTCGTTTCCTAGTTGAGTTGGGGGTACATTTCAGGCGTGCAAAATTTTCTTTCCGGGTTTACGAGTTCAGGAGGTAATTGCAAACTACTGGTTTAGACGTCTTCGAGCTGAAAACCGACCATGAAAACCAATGTCGTCATCATTATCAGTCTGCTTAATACCACCAACGATTAAATAATATACTATATGCAATTGCGTATTTAAGGAAAAATCCGGCAGATTTAACATTGTCTTGACGTTAGTTGGTTTGAGGTAGGACTAAATACGTTAAATTATCTGCAAAAATAGGCATTTTTTACTACCGCTGGAGTTCAACTATTCTAAAATAAGATGTACCAGTGGGCAAATTGCATCTCCCCTTTTGTTGAAGCTTTACGGGGGTGGAATAAAGAACACTAATTTTACGCATTCAAATGGTTAGAAAATTAGAACATTCCACGAAAAAAGCTAGCGTCTTGATAATACCCTTAATTGTTTTTAAAGTAAATTTTAAACCACTAATACTTTATGCTCTATTTCGAAGGGTGAGAATCGTAAGTGAACCGTAGGTTAAATGAATTAGAGTGAAATAGCACTGAAAGAATTGGTAGGCAACTATACTGAACATTCAACGTAGAACATCTGTCATACAATATAAGCGATTTTAATGACTCCCGTTGAGACTAACCTTACGAGAGCAATTTAGATACTTATTTTTTAACAACGTGTAGTGTATTTTCGTGCCCTCGTACATTTTTATGATAGGAGAAACACACAAAACGTACTGTCCTGACTATCCTGACTCCAAAATTTAAATTATTTAAGTTAGCCTGTTAAATTAGCCTATTGGATCATTATTATTTTTTAATCAATGTTTGAGTTCGTGTGGATTTCCCACGAATGCATTATAAAATAAACATAACTTCCATGACCCAGGCCGGATACAAACCAGTGACTCTATATATCGTCTAAGGGTAACAGAATAGCTCATTTAAACAGAAATTAAACTGCTGTGTGCATTCTGAATTCCAATCGCACGAGCAAAAAAAATTGTATCGCTTGCGCCATCGATACGACAGGACATCGATACGACAGGACATGATCCGCATGTCGAACCAACTGAGAACCATCCACGGCAAGACGTAGTCAAGCCAATCGGCGAATCGTTACATTCACGAGAAAGGAAGCGCCATGCGTGTGTGTGTTCTACGTTGGGTTCGAGATACTCTTTCATACTCGAGCCGTTAGCGTGTAGTTACCGCGTGTAGTTAGTCGGGAGCGCCAGTCACGTTCCTTGATGAATAGAACAATTGGTCAGAAGTTCAGAAAATACACTAATGAGCAGTAAAATTATAGACACCGGTCTAGTAAGGCGTAGCCCCCCTTTCACCCTGATGAAGACGGTAATGCGGCGTGGCATCGACTGCACAAGGCACAGGAAGCAGTCGAGAGCCGCACTAATCCATAACCACTTCACTGCCTCCCATAATGTACGGTGATTGGTTGGAGCAGGATCCACAGCGTGCACAGCCTTCTCGAAAGAATTCCAGATGTGTTCGGCAGGATTGAGGTCGGGTGACCTCGGGGGCCAGGCAAGAACCCTCAAGTCCGTAGAGTGTTCACTCAACCACTTAGTCACAATTCAGGAGCGGTGGGCTCGTGCAATGTCTTCCTGTAAGTACATCTCTCCTGAAGGGTGCTGTAAGCGCAGAAATAGGTGCATATGATCTGCCAGCAGGTTACTTTATTGTTCGCCAGTGAGGGTACATGACACGTATAGAAGGGGTCCCGTTTCATCCCATGTAAACTGGCTCCATAAGAGGAAACCACCACTACCACCACCACCGGCCTGAACTGTACTCTGCTGATACGAGGGATCCATCGATTCGTGTACTTGGTGACTCACTATCCTGCCATCGGCGTGTACCAACTTGTAACTCGACTCATCCGTCCAGGCGACTTTTTTCCATGCGTCGAGGGCCCATTGGCGATGTTTCCGAGCCCATGTTAATTGTTGAGTCTTGTGAGGTACCCTAGTGGGACCACCTCCATAGCGAGGAGGTGGTTCTTGATGGTATGGCTGCTCACATGTCGTTGTGGTCTATGAAAGCATCGAATTGGCGAGTGATCTCCTGCACTGTGGCATGTCTATCCGCTTTTACCTACCGAGCTAGCCGACGGTGACCCCTCGCATCGATAAGTTGTACGCCACGGCAGCTGTCCCTGGTGGATGTGGTTTTACCCGAATCCACGAATTCACGGCACACTCTTGACACGGTAGCCCGTGGAAATCCCAGTGCCTACTCAATGTTGGATATGGAGTGCCCTATACCTATGGCCACGATGAAATGCGCTGAGATCCTATTTTTTCCCCATTCTGTGCTTGACTGTTACTCAGACGGTCAGTGTAAGGTCTGACGACATCCCAAGAATGCGTGGCTGGGCACTATTCCATTCAGTACGGAAACCACAACGCCATTTCGCCAAAATGACAGGGGTCTCTAATTCAACTGCTCATGATTGTGCATGTCTATACCATGTGTTAGTGGCTCACTGGATCTTCATGGCAGCTGTTACGGAAGTAGAAGTGCATATTGTGAAGTACTGTAAAATAAATACATACGAGAGACCTTTGATTCCAACGAAAAATACTACACATGAATAAAGTAAACCTGACGGCAGCCTGAATGGATGACTATCACTCAATGAAACCAAACTACAAATTCGTACTATCTGCTGAAACACGTCCTCGCGAAACTTATTTCATATTTTAAAAGGGCAATAGTTTTCTGATTTCTGTACTTAACAACGTCACATCAGCTGCACTAAGTAAAAGCAAAGCGCTTCCGTTATGTTGTAGGCAGTTTTCTCTCCCTGAATTTTTATCAACGAATTTAATTAGAAGGTACTTTGCACACTTGTGTATTTGAAGATTACACTGTTACAACGGAATTACGTATGGGGAGTAACTCCGTCAGTACCAATTTTGCGGTGAATGGCCGGAAACTAAGCATGACTTTCAGAAGTGCGAGCCGATATGCAGTGCGTATTATCCACGCCGTTAATAAACGTGTGAAGAAATACCACTCGCTGCCAGAGTTACCATACCCGTTGGGTTGAAGATATTTGTCCTAGAATGACCTGGGGGGAGGGGTGGGATGATTGTGGGCGTGGCCAATGCACAGGTAAGCCTACGGCAACGTTCTCGGCCTCTGCCAAAGCCGCTTAGAGGCTGGGATTACGATGCCTCCCCGCAATAATTAACTTGAAGTACGCCATACATTCGCGCAATAAAAAGCGGGATTAGCGTACTTACCGGCTGCCTGAATTCACCCACGCGTAATGACGTCACTGCCACTGCGTTCGCGACGCAACACGCAATAACGGACCATCTACGTTCCGCAAATCCTGACGGACAACTAAAGCAAGAGTTAAAAAAGAGTTTTGTAACGAGGACATACTAAGCCAAAAATAGGATGATATGGCTTGCTACTTTTAAATCGATTCACTTGAACTACGACAACACGAAGTAACGCTATCTATCTTCAGGTAGAGAAGCCATAATAATTATTATGGTTGTATTTAAGAAGATAGTGTTACAATTGTAAAAAAAATATTTTTAATAATTAATTTTAAAACATTTAATTTAGTTTTAAAAAAATTACAACTTTCGTGGTTGAAGTGGGTGTGGTAAAAATCAATTATTAGAAATATTTGTAAAAATTATTACTAATTTTTATTGTATACGGCCAGAGAAATTACAATGATTGTCTTGCTAAATGAAGTGTTTTTTTTAAATTTGCTTTCTGAAGCATTTATAATAAAAATAGGCTAAACATGTATTAATCGATTTAAAACATTTAAATAAGTTAATTATAATAAAATATTTTACAATGCAACAACATTCATATTTCTTTCTTCTATTAGATGCATCATAAATCATATTTTCTAACAATTTTGGAAGCGCGTGTACTACTTTTTCTGCATGGTGTACAGCCGAGTGCAGTGGACTGTACAGTGTTCCATTGGATTCCACTCTTCTTCTATCATAAGCGCACTTGTAACTCCATCGCCCGCGGCATAAAGGAACAGAGAGTATTACATCTAGCGCAAAAACAAGAGCAATAAATCAACATAATACAATCATCAATTAAAGCTCAACAGAATGACTCCCCGCGCTCTGAAACAAATACCACATTATGTTCTTGACAACCATTCAAACGAGCACTTTATTCCAGGAATGAAGCCAACACACAACGCTATCGTCACAAGCGATCTGTTCACAAATCTCATCAAGAATTTACTGTAGTTTCAAATTAATCATAAAGTGCAGATATATCCTAAACTGGCATCAGCCACAGGACCACACATTTAGTCTATATAAATGTACTTTTCACGTAAAAATTAACTATGCAAAATTTATTTTTATAGTAAATATTTCAACCCACGCACGTACTCAAATTTCCAGCGTATTATTGGTCAAGGATTGGAAAGAAGGGAGGGGAGGAGGGTTTATAAAATACAACTATCACTTGCTTCGCAGAACATAGCGTACCATTTGAAAGTTTATACATAACATAAACCTTCACGATTTACAATACAAATACACTAACAGTTTACCACGCCGTTTTGAACTTAACTATCATACGCAAGCTATTGTAGAACATTTTCAATAACAAACCATGCACAACTAATACCCAGCTATTAAAATCACTTCACAAAACAAATACATTCACAGCCCTCACCCAGTTTAACATACCTGACCGCGTAGTTAAAGTCATATGGTCGCACCTCTTTTCAGCTTAAATACAAGCGCTGTAAGTCAATTTACGTTGTCTAATTAAGTATCAACATGGTGTCGACAGGTACACCAGAAATTACAAAGCTTTCCAGGGGAGCGCTGATTAGTGATGAGGCCTAACATGGGTGCTCTCTGACTAAGATAAAAAAATTCTTTATTTGTTTTCCTCTGTATGGTTCATACGTAAGAGTTACAGGTATTTTTACAGCTAACTTCTCGGAACTAATTTATTTGTTCTAAATATACAACAATCTTTGTTTTTACATCTAATATAACATTCTTTATGAACGTCAAGACTTCGTAACAAATTTTTCACCAGAAATGAAGCGTGGGCCTTGCACTGAGCTCGCAGTTGTAAGTCTACTTACGTACTTTAATTACTGCTTAAGCTGTTTCCTTATATATTTTAATGCAGAGTCCGAAATTAAGACGTATTTATTTTACATACAAGTATCAGTGTTACGTGTTTCTAGCTGTTGTTTGAGTAGTTGCAGTGTCAGTCCAGCCTCACCAGTACGAAAAAAAGAGAGTCAATTTGAAGTTCAACACATTTCAAAATTTAAACGCCGTTTTTGTTTGTTTGTATCACTGAGCATTTCTAACGTCCCAGCTTTACGCCGCAGAGCTCAACTGAGGGCCAATTACACGCTATTACAATCTAAAAGGAAGAACAACCAACAGTTATAACTCTTATTCTTTCAATACAGAGGTTTAATTGGGATGGTTATCTAACGGGTGAGGAATTGGCACAGAAGAGTATCAAATGGCTGCATCCTCATTTTTACGAAGTAGGAATAGACAATCACTAAAAATAAACAATTTGCAGTTTGCTAGGATAAAACAATGATCTCCAGAAGTAGGATAGAAATAGCCATGCTGCAACGTCACCTAACACGCTCGATGGAGACCTTCAAGATACACAACTTTATATCGACGTGGTATACCTATGTATATGTGTGTTTGTGGCATGTTACGTGTAGTGTCTTAGATCGTATGTATTATGTCTTATGATCTATGCTATATTTTACATTGTTGGCTTACGCCGTATGTCACGTGACGATATTATGCCCTACGCTATATAACTTGTTATATGCCATATAGTTTGTTACGTGTCTGCCATGAGAGGTTATCGGTCGTAATTATAAAAAATTTCTTTATTTCTTCGCTGTTGTAGTGGCGAGAATGCACGTTTGTTNTCTTATGATCTATGCTATATTTTACATTGTTGGCTTACGCCGTATGTCACGTGACGATATTATGCCCTACGCTATATGACTTGTTATATGCCATATAGTTTGTTACGTGTCTGCCATGAGAGGTTATCGGTCGTAATTATAAAAAATTTCTTTATTTCTTCGCTGTTGTAGTGGCGAGAATGCACGTTTGTGTACCTTGTCCGCTGGCATTTACTGCCACCGTGCGAGTCGCACGACACTGAAAGACCACACGGCCCTGCATCAGGTCGCGGCTGTCTTATTGAGATACTACTCATTACCATTGCAGCGATGTGTATGCGCACTGAAAGGAATGATCACATAACAATGTAACTTGCTAACCAAGGAATTAGTATTTATGGTATGGATGGAAGAAATCTCGCGCAAACGAACGCACCGATTTCGTCCCCTGCGCACACACACAACGTTAGTAAATGTGTATAGTGATATACTTGTAATTAGTCAACGTTTCAGCGCTTTTGAAACCCCTGATTAAATCTTTTTCTTACAAAGATCAATAATGTCAATGACCTGAAGACTAGTAGATATGCATCGATCAATAGTACGCAAAATTGTTAGAAAAATATTTATGCTGGTATTATGTACATTCTCACCTAAAAGTGTGCATAGAAAAAATACTTTTAACTGATTTTCAAATTAAATATTTAATATGTCGTTATGACCTAAAACTTGTTATAACATGTTCCCTACATAACTGTAGATATAGTCAGTGATATACTGAAATATATGTGTTTAAGGACATATAGTAAAAAGTTGATTTCAAAAGTTTTTAATTAACTCTGGACATGCTAAAATACGTTCTGTATAAAAAAGGGTGCTACACATATCTTACTCGATGGTGAAACATTATAAGATATGTTTAAAACATTAAATAACAGCGTAATAAATAATATTGTCACTGTTAGACATATATTCCTAGTGTATGATGTAAAAAACCACACATATATATATATATATGTGTGCGTGAGTTGGTGCGTAAATGTGTGTGTGCGCGTGGTAAACCTTGAAACGATAAGTGTTTGTAGAAACTTCGAAAAAACGAACGCAACTTCATGAATTAGTAGTCACGCCATTCAATTTATTGGGGAAACTGCTCATAAACTCTTCACCCGTTGCAAGTTACACATTTGGCCACCCGTAGGATGTCAGAGAATCGGGTATGAAATTCTGCATCTTCCCAGAATACGTGATCAAGAGTTCAATTTTTTTCTTCGAAAAACTGCTAAGTCGCTTTCGGAAGGAGGAGTTGAAATGTTGTTGAGAAGTTGTTGAAATCACCAGTTTTGTGTGTGTGTCCTTCGTAACATTTTTTAAAGGATGAAATGGTTACAAGAAAGCTTTAAACACTTATACCTCCGGATAGGATTTACCAAACGTCGAACCCGGACCATCGAACTGAAATGCCGGCGTGAAAAGAACGTGTTGACATCTGCACACGAGATTCCTTCTTCGTGTGGGAAACAAACTCTCGCCAAAAGTTTGGCCAAGCATTTTCGTATTTATCTCTCTCAAATACTCAAATACAAATACTCGCCTCACCTATTGGCGAAACCAGAAGTTCCCTACCACAGGTTCACTTGAAGTTATTTCACTTCATACCATATATAACCCACATATGTTTTTCGGCGTTATTCCAGTTATCCTGTATATTCTATCCTTTGCAATTAGGCACCACACTTTGTTTTTAAGTATTGGTTCTCAGAATTTACAGTTTCTTCTGGTGGAGGGGGGTGGGGATTTCAACTACCGCAGCGCAGCATCATTAGATTCTTTGTGTGTGTTGGTATGTATTTGATGTTTTATTTTTTATAGTTCTGGCGACTTTACTGACAATCGTTTTCTCGAGTAGAAACAATCTCTGTTCACTGTCACTTTCCTCAAATTACTATTATCATTCATAGTTTTCGCATAAGTGGTTCAGAACCGCTGGGTTATAGCTAACTGTTAACATGCTATTTTTTATTCTGTTATATCTTCTGCGCTTTCGTGTTTTATCACTATGCGTTACTTCATTACTTCAGTAATCCATGTTTTGGGAGTAGGTAAGTCAACATGTATGCACGGATTAAGTTTTCATCCTGGATATGCACTCGTTTGGTCTGCTTCTATAGACCGGCTCACTCTTAGATTGCAGTTTGAGGTATAATGGACATTCACTCTCTTTCCAATACATTATTTCTGACCTTAACGCTGTCCTAGTTCCTGCGTGCACGATTACCTGATAAGTTATCTATATGCTTCCTCAAAAAAATGCCATTTTCGTTGCGTGTGCTCCATGCAATCACAATGATAGGGTTTCTCACAGGTTTCATTTTCAAAGGATCCACTTAGCTTTGCGTCGCAGGATTGGATTCTCTTATGAATTGTCAGGGAGGTAAATAGATCAAATTCTCTTAATCAGGCCATTTACTTCACCACCCATTTGTTACTCAGCCTGCCAGTTACGCCAACCATTTGTTACTCAGCTTGCCAGTTACGTCGCAAAGCTGCAGTAATCTGGCAACAGTGCGAGCCATTCACACTCTACTGCAATCTCAGAATGGGATGCTCTATAGACGTTCCGTTTTGTCGCATTACTTTTTATTTTGTAGTTACATGAGAATATAGAATTATTAGACTATTTTTGTTGGCCCAACATCGTTCTTAGATTTACGAATGATTCTTTGGCAGGACGTTTCTGACATTGTTATGGTTTTTATGTTGGACCTTGAGGTACTCTTTTCGAAGTATTGGTAAACACTCAGTTATCTTATCTCCTTATTNTCCCAGAATACGTGATCAAGAGTTCAATTTTTTTCTTCGAAAAACTGCTAAGTCGCTTTCGGAAGGAGGAGTTGAATTGTTGTTGAGAAGTTGTTGAAATCACCAGCTTTGTGTGTGTGTCCTTCCGTAACATTTTTTAAAGGATGAAATGGTTACAAGAAAGCTTTAAACACTTATACCTCCGGATAGGATTTACCAAANCCGTAACATTTTTTAAAGGATGAAATGGTTACAAGAAAGCTTTAAACACTTATACCTCCGGATAGGATTTACCAAACGTCGAACCCGGACCATCGAACTGAAATGCCGGCGTGAAAAGAACGTGTTGACATCTGCACACGAGATTCCTTCTTCGTGTGGGAAACAAACTCTCGCCAAAAGTTTGGCCAAGCATTTTCGTATTTATCTCTCTCAAATACTCAAATACAAATACTCGCCTCACCTATTGGCGAAACCAGAAGTTCCCTACCACAGGTTCACTTGAAGTTATTTCACTTCATACCATATATAACCCACATATGTTTTTCGGCGTTATTCCAGTTATCCTGTATATTCTATCCTTTGCAATTAGGCACCACACTTTGTTTTTAAGTATTGGTTCTCAGAATTTACAGTTTCTTCTGGTGGAGGGGGGTGGGGATTTCAACTACCGCAGCGCAGCATCATTAGATTCTTTGTGTGTGTTGGTATGTATTTGATGTTTTATTTTTTATAGTTCTGGCGACTTTACTGACAATCGTTTTCTCGAGTAGAAACAATCTCTGTTCACTGTCACTTTCCTCAAATTACTATTATCATTCATAGTTTTCGCATAAGTGGTTCAGAACCGCTGGGTTATAGCTNCACTGTCACTTTCCTCAAATTACTATTATCATTCATAGTTTTCGCATAAGTGGTTCAGAACCGCTGGGTTATAGCTGACTGTTAACATGATATTTTTTATTCTGTTATATCTTCTGCGCTTTTGTGTTTTATCACTATGCGTTACTTCATTACTTCAGTAATCCATGTTTTGGGAGTAGGTAAGTCAACATGTATGCANCGTGTTTTATCACTATGCGTTACTTCATTACTTCAGTAATCCATGTTTTGGGAGTAGGTAAGTCAACATGTATGCACGGATTAAGTTTTCATCCTGGATATGCACTCGTTTGGTCTGCTTCTATAGACCGGCTCACTCTTAGATTGCAGTTTGAGGTATAATGGACATTCACTCTCTTTCCAATACATGATTTCTGACCTTAACGCTGTCCTAGTTCCTGCGTGCACGATTACCTGATAAGTTATCTATATGCTTCCTCAAAAAAATGCCATTTTCGTTGCGTGTGCTCCATGCAATCACAATGATAGGGTTTCTCACAGGTTTCATTTTCAAAGGATCCACTTAGCTTTGCGTCGCAGGATTGGATTCTCTTACGAATTGTCAGGGAGGTAAATATATCAAATTCACTTAATCAGGCAATTTACTTCACCACCCATTTGTTACTCAGCCTGCCAGTTACGCCAACCATTTGTTACTCAGCTTGCCAGTTACGTCGCAAAGCTGCAGTAATCTGGCAACAGTGCGAGCCATTCACACTCTACTGCAATCTCAGAATGGGATGCTCTAGAGACGTTCCGTTTTGTCGCATTACTTTTATTTTGTAGTTACATGAGAATATAGAATTATTAGACTATTTTTGTTGGCCCAACATTGTTCTTAGATTTACGAATGATTCTTTGGCAGGACGTTTCTGACATTGCTATGGTTTTTATGTTGGACCTTGAGGTACTCTTTTCGAAGTATTGGTAAACACTCAGTTATCTTATCTCCTTATTNCTATGGTTTTTATGTTGGACCTTGAGGTACTCTTTTCGAAGTATTGGTAAACACTCAGTTATCTTATCTCCTTATTTATTCGAGAAGTTAACAGAAAGGTGTAATTAGTTAAATGCTCGTTAGAGATAGTGAAGTGGGAAAGCGCTAAGAGCAGCGTTTATACTGTTACTCGCTCTCTGCTTCGCATCCCGCGTGGCGAGTGGAAGTGAAGGACAGCAGTATATTATAGCGGCAGCAGCAAGTCAAATGATTGTTTTGAATGAACAAGCGAGCGGTAGAGCGGTGGCCGTGTATCTGTTACAGAAAGCGAGCTGACACGTTAATTATTTTTGCGGCGCGCGCTGCTGACCCTGGTTGTATTGAATTCTGCATTTATCGAAAGGATGCTTTGGATTACTGACCTCGTTCTCTCAGCGTGAAACTCGGGGTGCGTTGAACCTTCCAGATGGTCAGGGCGACCGTTATAAACGTGTGACAGGCCTCCGAGCCGAGTAGTTGTTGAGTGGATGAGTGGCTGAGCTCCGAGCAATAGAAGACGGGCACCGAAAGAAGTGACCAGCGGATGGGGAAATCTGCGACTGCGAGTTTCGAGCATAGTGAAGAGTGCAGGTGGTAGGCTGGACTTTTGGACTGGACGCGTGAGTGAACGACATTACAAAGTGTGGCAACAGATACATTGAATATGTGTTAATAATGAGCATGAGTTAAGTGACTGTAACCAAACAGAGACAATTAAGAAGGACGTTAATTAGAGTTGAAATATACATTAAATATTGCGCTCACTGTTAAATGAAAAAAANCAGAGACAATTAAGAAGGACGTTAATTAGAGTTGAAATATACATTAAATATTGCGCTCACTGTTAAATGAAAAAAATAATAGTGGAGTTAAACAATTTAATGCTGTAAGTAATAGCTGTGTGAATAAATTAAAATCAAATTGAGTTCTTTTGTTTTTATTAATACCTCCATCCCTCACGAACTCCGATACGCCCCTCAGGCGTCCCATGTAACAATACGTTTATCAAACACCTCATCAGCTCTGTACACGAAACTAGTGTGCTATGTCTTCGATTTCAGNCCCATGTAACAATACGTTTATCAAACACCTCATCAGCTCTGTACACGAAACTAGTGTGCTATGTCTTCGATTTCAGCGTGCGAACATGGGACTTTGAAGATACGACTACATATATATTATAGCTACTTTAAAATTCCTCTTGCGTGATTTTTACACATAAGCACTGATTTGGAAACAACCATTTTATTATATTTCTTCCTATAAAACACACACTTGAGAAAACAATCGATAAAATGACACACTGATGGCAGCAATAACTAACACCAAAATATTAATACATATTTAGTAGAAAAATAACATGGGTGAAAACCACTTGGAAAGAAGAAAACCACTCCCTGCACAGCAGGCAGAGAACGAACCTATGAACTTCCAAATGAGACGATAGGTAACCTATTCCATGTAAATATACGACGGAAAAGTGTCAAATAGCAATGGTAACGTGTTAGAAATATAATGCGATAGTTTGCCACTACTGGTATCTGTTAACTGCTTGTTGTTTGCTACTTGGGAACGCCAGTTCCCAGAGCATCGTTCAGCCAAACACGTTTCTGAAGCCCTGCTAAGGTTTAGCTATCTGACTGTTACTCCGCCTCATACAAACAAAGATGTCAGCATTTCTTATATGGTAGGCAATTATGTCGTATCGATAAAAGTGATTTTACATATTTTTTTTNAAACAAAGATGTCAGCATTTCTTATATGGTAGGCAATTATGTCGTATCGATAAAAGTGATTTTACATATTTTTTTTAAATAATCGTAACGTGGGCCAATACTGCCACGATGCTTGTTAGAATCCAACATAAGCCCCACAAGAAGACGATACACGAAATGCTGTTACTTACTGCTGCGGACGTAGGTATTAGTAGCATGCTAATGGGCAACTTATGGCATGCCAACTGTTGCTTATTGCTGGGGAGAGAATAGCAGCGAGATCAGCGGCCATTTATGGCATGCCAACTGTTGCTTACTACCATGCAAACAGGCACCGCGGTGGCTCAGCGGTTAGACTGCTCACCTCCCACCAAGACGAAGCGGGCTCAATCCCCGGCCGGGTCACTCCCGGATTTTCGCATGTGGGAATCGTGCCAGACGATGCCGCTGGCCAGTGGCTTATGAGCCATTTATGGTACACCAACTGTTACTACTGCGGACATATTAGCGACAATTTCAAGAGCCATTCATCACATACGAACTATATGTTTTGAAATAACAAATAGTGTATGTGAATTCACAACATTTTTTTATTTCATGTATAAATTCAAAGTAAAATTATTATGTGACATTATTAAGAATAGGAAAACAAAAAATAGTTTATAGACTGGAAACCTGCAAAGCATAAAATGTGAAAAAAAACANGGAAACCGGCAAAGCATAAAATGTGAAAAAAAAACTTTATTTTGCATTTTAAATACTTTTTAATCCGAAATTAAAATTCTAGTATTGACTTATTGACTTGTGGTATTAGCATAAACTGTGTCTGTACCAGTTTTAATAATGCAACTTTTGTGTGTGAAAAGATTTCACTAGCATTCTCGACTATGGACTCAAAGTTTGTAAGTTCGTTTCCATGCATTTCCATGCGTTTCCAAAGAAATTTACCAATCGTGGAATACTACTAAAGTTAATGAATATGATGTTGGGATTGTTATTTGGACAAAACATAGTTACTTTTTGGTTTTGAAAACACATTGCAGGCTCCTTTTAAGTGGACCACAAGTGGCGGATAGCTGCGATTTTAAGTGGCAAATAGCTGGGCTACAAGTGGCTTGCCAACAGTTCGCTGACGACAGTTTTTTAACGTATGGCAGGTCGGAAGCAGTAAGCCAGTGGGCCTCTGCTGCCACTCCATGGTACTGGAATGCTTGGGGTGCGGTTGGCTACGCAGAATAGAACCGCTTATGGGCAGAGTGTATTCAGCTACATGGAAGTTGTCTGAACAGTGGTCCAGTTGTGGCCAGCCGTACACAACAGTCAAGAGGCGTCACGTGGGCCACGTGTATATCTGCGGGTGCATTACGGAGGTCGACCGATCATGGGAACAGTTTACGGGCTGCTCGTGTACAAGCAGATTTGCGCAAGTGGGACAACTGACTTTTACTACTCAGACTGTGTCTGATTGATGCGAAACGTTCGCTATTGGCTGGCGAGTAGGTTACCAGGCGCTGAATGTGCGAACGGCGTTCCAACATGTTGCTGGCCAGTGACGCCATCTTGCTGACGTATGCGGCTGTAATTCGCGGCATGAGTGGCTGTCTCGCCTCTCCATTCGTACGTACAGTAAGGTTCAAATGAGGAAATAATTTCCGCGCAGCTTTCAGGGAGGAAACGTAGGGGAAGCTGTGTAGGGGTGGGCTCTCCCGAACGCTCGCCGCTGGAGGGAGGGAAGCCACGTAACCCTGCTGGCGCTGTACACACCAAACTGTTAAACATCACTCTCTATTACCACGCTGTTAAATACCGCCGACGCGGATTACGTTATTTCGACAGGTAACATGGGACACGTGGAGCAACTCTCGCCTGACATTTCTCGGCCGCTGGCACTAACAAACCGAACAACCTCAAACCTCACCCCTTCGTGCAGCGGAAATGGATTCTCCTGACTCGTCCGACGCGTTTTGGACTTCTGCGCACTATTTTTCTCGTTTGGATCTCACTGTACGGTGTGACGATGTGTAGTATACTGCGCAGCGGGCCTCGGCGACCACGGACACCGAGGGGGCTAACGACAGCCGGAGAGAGAAGGGCGATGTAGCAGGCTGGCTCGTGTCCGACGCCACGCCGGCCTCGCTAATGGACAACACGTGGCGCTCGGCAGTGGACCGCCGACAGACGATGCTGCTGCGGCCTACAGCCAGCACATGGCGCCGTCGTCCTAGTCCGGCTCTCCTCAGTGGACTGGGGCCCCACTGCTCCTACGTACCTGAAGCTGTTTTAGCTCTGAAACGAGGGAACGATGCGGGCCACAATACCANCTGGGGCCCCACTGCTCCTACGTACCTGAAGCTGTTTTAGCTCTGAAACGAGGGAACGATGCGGGCCACAATACCACGCGCGCCTAGCACCCCATCGCCCTTACGCGAAAGACGCCGAACTTGAGTGAAGCGTTTCCGTCCTTACGCTGTGCTGTGCAAATTACATGTGTAACAGAGGGGTTTCCTTACACGCGATGAAAGCCCACATGTTTANTGGGGTTTCCTTACACGCGATGAAAGCCCACATGTTTACATTTTCTCCTACCTCTGAAGAAAACTGCGCAAGTAGGCTCTCAAAATGCATTTTCTTACAATTGATTTTTTTTTCAATTTCACTACACTTTATACGATAAAAACCTAACTATACGGCATTATATTATTGGTTTTTACCTTTTGTGGCAAAAAGGTTGTATTCCCAGAACATTTATTTACTGNTAACTATACGGCATTATATTATTGGTTTTTACCTTTTGTGGCAAAAAGGTTGTATTCCCAGAACATTTATTTACTGAGATATGCGTATACGCGCGAACGTTTCCACAGAAAAAAATTTAGTACATGGTTGTATTAAGGTGGATTCACACGTTCGCAGATTTCACCGAGCACAGCAGATAACACCTACAGCCGATCAAAGAGATTCTTGCCAATTCTGCGTTGCCCGCGTGGTTTTGCGCGTGTGAAGATCTGGAAATGCATCTGCCGGGGAACAAGGCCTTATCGCCATGGGTTGAGACCCGTGTGATGATGGAACGATTTAATGAAGATTTTCACTGTTTGCGAACGGATTCCAGTGGCCATTTTCATTCGTTCCCGGTGAATTCCACAGTGGCCATTTTATTAATTACTAAGAACAAAAAATTTGACTATTATTCGTAGGTTGAAAGTATCCCCCATTTGCACCATGCGACTGAATTCGAACTAAGTACTTAACATAATTACGATATGTGATAACTACTGAATACTTGCATCTCGTTTAACGAATTAAACCANTCGAACTAAGTACTTAACATAATTACGATATGTGATAACTACTGAATACTTGCATCTCGTTTAACGAATTAAACCACGTGTGGCTAGCCTTATAAATGAGTTAAATAGTTTGCTGTCTTACAAAATACTGTAGGCCGGGAAATAAAAATTCTCCCAATCAGTAAGTCAAATTTGCATTTTTTTTTTCTGTACACTAAGAGTTAGCTGAAATCCCAGGACTTAGCTTGCGTCGCAAAACTCGTAGTTCGCCAGNTCGAACTAAGTACTTATCATAATTACGATATGTGATAACTACTGAATACTTGCATCTCGTTTAACGAATTAAACCAGGTGTCGCTAGCCTTATAAATGAGTTAAATAGTTTGCTGTCTTACAAAATACTGTAGGCCGGGAAATAAAAATTCTCCAAATCAGTAAGTCAAATTTGCANAATACTGTAGGCCGGGAAATAAAAATTCTCCAAATCAGTAAGTCAAATTTGCATTTTTTTTTCTGTACACTAAGAGTTAGCTGAAATCCCAGGACTTAGCTTGCGTCGCAAAACTCGTAGTTCGCCAGCTGTTAAAAAAACAGACGTTGCGGTTGGTAAACGGTGCAGGGTATATACCAGGGGTTTGTTGCTGCCTGTAAGCCAATCACCGTAGTGTACTTACTATAAATCTGTGATTTGTAAAAACGTAATTCATTGAAGGACGGGACAAAACGCGCAAGTAAACATACCATATTATATCACTAAAAAAAATCCGTTGACTTCACTCGGTCATACAGTTTGACTACGAAAATTTGTAAAAAATAAAATAAATATCCAATATGGATGGAATCTTTCCACCTTCAGCGCCTACTAACATATGATCAACTCAACTCTTGTAGGAAGAGAACCGGCGAGGGGAGGCGAGGAACGTGTATTTGAAACACAGTACCAAGAATTTAAGGCGCCTGGAGGGCGGTTGCGTTAAAACCACGGGCTCCCGCACGCCCTCCCGTCGAGCAGGCGAGGCACATACGCGGGGCCGCGAATGCGTCTTAACGGCGGGGAAGACTGGGGGTGGTGTCGCANNNNAGCTGCCCGGCCACAAGCCGCGGCTGGCCGGCCTCCAGCCGGAGCGACGACTACTCGGCCCACCTGGGCCGCGCGACCCCTCCCAGGCAAGAAAGTCGGCGGGCAGCCGCCCAAAACTGCGGCCGCCGCCTCTCCCCTAGAGCTCCAGCACTGCCGCCGCGTGGCATGAGCTGTCCACGGTGAACTGAGCACTTTTCAAAACCCTGCCTGACATCTACCTGTATACACATTGTGCATTCTTCCGCCGCGCCAGCCGTACTTTACATTAACATTACCGTGTGCCTCGTAACGTTATTAATGCGCCAACCAAAGGAAGCTGTCAAATTATTAGAAAAGTAAATAGCCTATTTTACGGATTTGCTAATTTTACACTTACAGTATATGTATTAAAAAAACAGAAAGCTATATAAATCATTTCAGTATTCATAAATGTTTACTTGACACTTTTAATTCAACGTTAAGACATGGAACTAATTTCTCTCCGTCGTTACCAACTTTACTGGGCGCTTGCCACTCAGAATTCCCGTTAAAATATATGCAATTACGGGCAGTGGCATTTTTCTATAGATGGATTTCAAAAGTGCTCAATTAACCGTGATCAGCCTATACGAATATTTGAGTCACGCGAGNGCGTGGCATGAGCTGTCCACGGTGAACTGAGCACTTTTCAAAACCCTGCCTGACATCTACCTGTATACACATTGTGTATTCTTCCGCCGCGCCGGCCGTACTTTACATTAACATTACCGTGTGCCTCGTAACGTTATTAATGCGCCAACCAAAGGAAGCTGTCAAATTATTAGAAAAGTAAATAGCCTATTTTACGGATTTGCTAATTTTACACTTACAGTATATGTATTAAAAAAACAGAAAGCTATATAAATCATTTCAGTATTCATAAATGTTTACTTGACACTTTTAATTCAACGTTAAGACATGGAACTAATTTCTCTCCGTCGTTACCAACTTTACTGGGCGTTTGCCACTCAGAATTCCCGTTAAAATATATGCAATTACGGGCAGTGACATTTTTCTATAGATGGATTTCAAAAGTGCTCAATTAACCGTGATCAGCCTATACGAATATTTGAGTCACGCGAGNGCATTTTTCTATAGATGGATTTCAAAAGTGCTCAATTAACCGTGATCAGCCTATACGAATATTTGAGTCACGCGAGGGATAGAACCATCACTGGCTTGGCCTCTTCGACATATTAGCACGGTGCCTTGGCGGTTAAGCCAGCGAGGACCGTGTAATGAACAACCCCACCCTTCTTTTTTCCTTTTATACAATCCGATCGTGGGATGCAGCTGCTCGCCAGCTCTAGCATCTCTCTCTATCTCTATCTCTCTCTCTATCTCTCTCTCTCTCTCTTCTGATTGGCTGCTATCATACCCTCTCTCAACCCCTACAAGTTTATCTCTGAATCGCCTCGTGATTACTGACCGAAGTCTATGACTAGTTGGTTTTACCCATCTTCCCAATTCTAAGCTCTCTTTAACCAACCTTTAATTATCTTTAATCGATAGACCAGAGTGAATTAATAAACTGTCACACGGGGCATTAGCGTAAAACAGTTGCCCGAATATTTTAATGTGGAAATTAACTGGCTTCAAGTAGCAGCGCATATAAAAAATGTTTCTGATACAGCGTAGAAGACATTTGAGGAGATATCACGTTGGCCTTCTTTGACTAGCCTTATTTGAACGGAAAAGAGAGAACTGGTTAAATATTATATTTGGATAACATTACGGTTTAAAATCATGACAAGTACACTCAGAAGTGTGTGTGTGAGAGAGAGAGAGAGAGAGATTATTCGCGAAACGGTACTTACAGTGTTAAACCGAGCGAACGCTCCCGTAAAAATATGGATTAGTCATTTGGGGTAACTTTATGCCAATTCAGGATAACTTTCCAGAACACATTCTCATTTTAAATGAAGGTCTTAGAGCCCCCACCTTGATGTTTAACTTCCTAGTTCACAGCTTTATTTATAAATATCACCGTAAAGTGCACAGAATCTTGGTGCCTTCATTTGAAATCGTATTAGGCAGGTGGTTCAAAGTTGCCCCCGCTGGTGCATAGTTACCCCAAATGACTTTGTTTCACGAATGTTCAAACTAGGCTGTCAGAGCAATTAAGGTTCAGTAAATCACAGCGCGGAATTGGAAAGGTAAGTCATTTAAACCAATCGCGTGCAAGCTGGGNGGTCTTAGAGCCCCCACCTTGATGTTTAACTTCCTAGTTCACAGCTTTATTTATAAATATCACCGTAAAGTGCACATAATCTTGGTGCCTTCATTTGAAATCGTATTAGGCAGGTGGTTCAAAGTTGCCCCCGCTGGTGCATAGTTACCCCAAATGACTTTGTTTCACGAATGTTCAAACTAGGCTGTCAAAGCAATTAAGGTTCAGTAAATCACAGCGCGGAATTGGAAAGGTAAGTCATTTAAACCAATCGCGTGCAAGCTGGGNGAGCAATTAAGGTTCAGTAAATCACAGCGCGGAATTGGAAAGGTAAGTCATTTAAACCAATCGCGTGCAAGCTGGGTTAAAACCGACCATTCACATACAAGCACGGTTAAAGCCGACCAGTCACAAACTTCGGTTAGTGACTCGACTGTACAGAAACGAGTTGTAGAGAAAGCGAGAAGATATCAGAGGCCAGGATGCGAATTCGCAATCCACACTCGTATGGAGGAAAGGTTGCGGGCTCGCGGAGTAGTGTTAAACAAATGTCTCTTAGACCAGTTTCGCTCGTTTGGGCCGTAATCCGTTGATAATACTGTTCGTTCGGGTGGAAATTGCTCCGGAATCATCACAAGCTGGTTGTTCTATCGATTTGAGCAATTATAAGTGAAAAAATGCCACAACCTATTTCGGTGACAGAATTTCGCTGAAGTAGCAGTTACTTGTGCCGTTTTACAACAAGTACAGTAACATGGCTACTGATGTTACTCACCATTGTGCAAAAATTAAATTAAATTCCATAGAGTGTACCGTGTCACAATGATAATAGAGACACAATTGACACTTTCGCCGTGAAGAATGGCATGAAATAATATCCTAAGCTGGAGCAGCAAATGCACTTGTTGGGAAAAACTGGAGCAATCTCAGAAAACACCAAGGCCACAGGAATCATCCGCCACTGTTACGCAGAAGAAAATACGGAATCGGATATACCAGGAATAGAACACGGGTCGCCATTGCGGAGAGTCGACCACCGACGAACCTTTATCACTTTAAGATATAAAAAAATGCCAGTTTGCAAAAGTGTGAAACTCGTGAAGATTTCGACTGCGTTACGCAAAAAGACAAGTCGTGGTGTTTGCATAACATTAAATACAAATACAAAAGAACTTATATTTGAAAGATTTTTTATTACAAAACACTTTAAATTCTTTTACTTATAATACTTATTTTTCAAAAGGATTCCAAATAAAATTCAAAAGGGCTTATTAACGTCCCCCAGTGTTATGCNGAGCAATCTCAGAAAACACCAAGGCCACAGGAATCATCCGCCACTGTTACGCAGAAGAAAATACGGAATCGGATATGCCAGGAATAGAACACGGGTCGCCATTGCGGAGAGTCGACCACCGACGAACCTTTATAAAAAAATGCCAGTTTGCAAAAGTGTGAAACTCGTGAAGATTTCGACTGCGTTACGCAAAAAGACAAGTCGTGGTGTTTGCATAACATTAAATACAAATACAAAATAACTTATATTCGAAAGGTTTTTTATTACAAAACACTTTAAATTCTTTCACTTATAATACTTATTTTTCAAAAGGATTCCAAATAAAATTCAAAAGGGCTTATTAACGTCCCCCAGTGTTATGCCTGTTGGCTTATCAGGGGATGGCCTACAAATTAACTTATGACCTAATTTAAACCAACACCCATGCTTNCCTGTTGGCTTATCAGGGGATGGCCTACAAATTAACTTATGACCTAATTTAAACCAACACCCATGCTTTACCTGGGATTCGAACCCAGAACCTCCCGCGCCCAAAACCGTCGTCGCACCAACCGACTGCGCCACGGGAGGTCGGAGTTTCCAGATAAGTTCAAATCAGCCAAATAGGTAAGTATGTACCGACACGAAAGCAATTACGGGCATTATTGAAACACCAGTAAAGTTTAATTTCTGTAATTAAGGAGTGACAGAGACACGCACACACAAGCAAACGAATCTCAGGGCGTTAGAGAGGCGTATCACGCATGGGTCGATGACCATTTGTACGTGACACTCCACAGAAGTCAACTGAAACGAGACCTTTGGCTTGCCGAAAGACGGACCCGTCTCTGCTACTTGGACGGATNACACTCCACAGAAGTCAACTGAAACGAGACCTTTGGCTTGCCGAAAGACGGACCCGTCTCTGCTACTTGGACGGATGCTTAACACGCGCTGATTCACCATGGTTGGTTGGCGGCCAACTGTTTTACACTTCTGAGAACCTTGTGAAGTTTTCNTCTTAACACGCGCTGATTCACCATGGTTGGTTGGCGGCCAACTGTTTTACACTTCTGAGAACCTTGTGAAGTTTTCTCCTTCTCCCCACTGAGTATCCATCTGTCAGAAGCTTACATTTATATTGCCTTATATTTAATACCTAAAGGCTGTTCACGGTAAACGGAGAATTTTTTAAAGCCCTTCTTATGATCTGCTTGTATGCACATTGTGTATTATTCCGCCACACGTAAAATTAACATTGCCGCGGCCCCGGCCACTTCATTAATGCGTCAGTCAAGTAAAACTGTGAAATTATTTGAAATGTAAATATTTTACAAATTTCCTAATTCTTACACTTATGTGTTAAAAAAGAAACAGATAGTAAAAGAAAGCATTTCAGTATGTAGGTACAAATGTTCACTGAATACATTTAATTCAAAGTTAAGACATTGCCATACTTTCCCTCCGTCTTTACCAACTTTACTGGGAGCACGCCACTCAGTGTGCCCGTTAAAATGTACACAGGGAAGGCAATGACATTTTTCAAAGATATATTTCAAAAGTGATTACTTTACCGTGAACAGCCTATACTTAGCATCCATGCGACTGTTCACTTTAAAACAAACACGTCTGAAATCAACCACTGAAAAAAATCACTGCACGTCAGTACATATTGGCATGCAGGATCCCGGTTGAGTTAGCAGCAAATAAATAAAAATAGTTCTAATACTTGGCGTCGTATTGCGAGAGAGTGTAGTGTTCAAATTTATGTATAACTGATGATACTGTTTCTTGTTTCATATAAATTTACATTCATGCCAATTCTACGGTTTCACTTGAACGATTCATGAATAGAGTGTTCATGACAACGTTAATTTTACATATGACAGAAGGATACAAAATTATAAGAAAGTAGATCCTATGCATGGCTTTCAAACGTGCTCAAACAACTGCGTATAACCTATAATCAAGCATGAGGAAGACCGATCTCACTGGATGTGCACAACCAATCTCCGTGTCCCAACATTGAACTGCTTTTCTGCCAACACGTATAGCAAAAACGCAGTGGATTGGATTTGAGGTTAGAACACTGTTTTGTAAACAAGTGATTTGACATGTTTACATACTTACTCTTACCAATTTGTAATGCAGTTAGATAAAATTCAAATTGGCAAAAGTGTTTGCCTTTTAAAAATTAAGATATAAACAAACACGTGCATCATTGTTGACCATGTGACTTTGACAGTTGTGTTCCTTTNTGCCTTTTAAAAATTAAGATATAAACAAACACGTGCATCATTGTTGACCATGTGACTTTGACAGTTGTGTTCCTTTCGGGTCGGCCAATGTTGGGTACATGCGCAGAAGACGAGTAAGCGTTCTACCTCATCTTTAGTCTATGATCTCAAGTTGCACTAAAACTATTAGAAATATAAATAATAATGTTGCATTTTAACGTCCACTGTACATCTAACATTCGTTAAATAAAAACACCCGTTTCAGTGTTTACCAGTTTAAAAATTACTCTTTTGATAGAACGAAAGTATTTATTTTGATAATTTCCTCCCAACATAACTATATATGGCAATCAGTGTTTATGTTACAATATATGCAATCATTAACGTGATTTCTTGTTTTATTTTGCCAAAAATTATGTTAAATTTAAAACAACCACTAACCAGCCACGTATATTTCACATCGTGATTTCACTTTGCTGAAAAATTACATGATGGTTTCCCACAATCAAACAAACACGACGTAGAGCAAATAATATTACAAATTTACAATACTGGCAGCTAACTGTTGTGCGTGTTAGCTAGCCAAATTATTCATATCGAAAATAAAAAATTCTTTGTGGCTTCAAAGAACGTCTTTCTTAGATATATAAAACCAGTATTAACATTTATTTCATTTTATTTCTCCTGTACGACGTAAAATCTACAACAAAACATCGCAGAACTTACTACTTTCTTTCAAACGAGAATACTCCTTTTATCTGCGTCAACAAAAACTACTGTTCTACAAACATGATCAATGACACTATTACAATTTTGTTTACTCTAAACCCAACTTATTTGAAGTTTTAGAAAAACTCTTAAACGCACAAAAACGTGAAAAATAATCTGAACTCGGAAAATGGGAGTGTTAAAAATTAATAAACCTAAATTGCAATATTTTTAACTGCTTTAGACATAAATAGGAGAAATTATGTTAATTTGTTTCGGTTTAGTTCAATGTTAAAATATTACTCTTAAAAGCGTTGTTTATATTTCCTATCGTTTTGTGTGCCTATACCAGATGTTAAAAAAAATTAAACACTTTCATCCGTCTAACAACAACTATCACTGTTAATAAAGAGGCACTACGAATTTTTTCACGAATAAACATATTTACACATATTCGTACACAAATAAATCCAACAAGGCCACCAATTTAAAGTATAACAGTGCCAATACGAAAGTTGTAGTTTGTATTTATGGTAAAATACTTTCATTTACATAAAGGGAAATTTTTCAAGAGTGTTTAGTCAACTGTGAACTTGTTATAAGCTGGAAACTGTAAACAATGTGGGAGACCAAAAGAAAATCAGTCAAAATCAGCTTTCCAGCCAACGTGCTGCGTAGGGTCCTTAGCATTACTGGTTGAACTTACTTGCTAACTGTGAAAGCTGCACTACGTGTACACTGATGTCCAACTGCGAAAGATAAATTACGAGTATGGCGTTATCTGCCGTATATGATTTTTGCACTCGTCAGCAATCAACAATTAGATAAAGCTGAAAGGCATGCAACAGCACACATCGAAAGTTGAAAACTATGAAGGAAAACTACGGCATGATTGAATGTGAGGAAAGACAGTATTTGACAGGTGCTCCGCGTCCTAGATGCTCACTGACGATCGAATCGGCGAGCGAGGATCTAGGACACGGAGGCGTCTTCGATCATCTATAGTTACAGACGGGTGGCTCATACGTTACTTGCTGCCACGTTGCTTGTTGAAACCGAGATGGCTACCAGCTGCTGTGGGGTCTTCAGACAGATTTAATCAATTATATGTAATGCAGTCGAGAATGGATTCATTTTGAACTTCAAGTCTATATGAATAGTGCCCGTGCTCTGTAGGAATCGTACTGGCTTCAAAGAGCATCACCTACACCAAGCAAGGCTCAACGCACATCCCTAATTTAACCAAAATCACAAATAAAACCGGGTGTTTCAAGGGGCCGTCTGACTTGAGGCACTGCGCATGCTCGAATTTTGGCAACGCAGAGGCTAAGACTGACACAGGCAAGTGTCATCGGTCCATCAGGTACCTCATTGCCTTTACGTACAAGACACAGAATTGGGGCACCAGTCTTTTCGTTCACCATCTCGCCTCTATATGACTTCTAGCGGTGGCGAGATCATTTCATGGCACACAATGAAGACAAAATTTATGCCGCACGTCCCTATGAAGTTTGAAGGTTCATCACCGGCATTTTCATGACTAAAAAGATTGCGAAATCGTCGGTTTTTTGCAAATTCATACACCGATCAATTTAAAAGTAAGAAACTCTGTACGCCGTTGGCTCGCTTCGGAAGACTGCCGATTTCATATCTCCCGTCTGGCTAACCCGTCAAACGTGATGAGCAGATTTTCATTAAAACTACAATGAACAATACTTGAAAAAATTTAAATTGTTCCATATTTATGAGCACTACCATATTACGAGTGCGAATGCTAGTTTCCGTTTTCTGTTTTGCGCGTCTAAAGCATGTGTTTTCAAATCATATTAGTGCTTGAACGTTTCAACGAAGGATATTTAAAAGTTTGACTTGGACGTGCAGCATAGCCTCATCTACTTTGTCACACCACAAAATGTTGGGATCACCGCTAAAATTCTGATAGACGCGGGTGGACGGCGTCAAGACTGCATGCTAGTTCAGTCAGCGCCTTGGGCATAGAGGCGATGAGACGTATGTTGCGCTTGCCAAGGTCGCCATTAGGGGAATGATGCACTAACATTTTATAGTTATCAACATGTCGTCGTAACTAGTTTTGCAGAGTGCGTATAGACATNTGCCTTTTAAAAATTAAGATATAAACAAACACGTGCATCATTGTTGACCATGTGACTTTGACAGTTGTGTTCCTTTGGAGTAGGTCAATGGAGTGGGTACATGCGCAGAAGACGAGTAAGCGTTCTACCTCATCTTTAGTCTATGATCTCAAGTTGCACTAAAACTATTAGAAATATAAATAATAATGTTGCATTTTAACGCCCACTGTACATCTAACATTCGTTAAATAAAAACACCCGTTTCAGTGTTTACCAGTTTAAAAATTACTCTTTTGATAGAACGAAAGTATTTATTTTGATAATTTCCTCCCAACATAACTATATATGGCAATCAGTGTTTATGTTACAATATATGCAATCATTAACGTGATTTCTTGTTTTATTTTGCCAAAAATTATGTTAAATTTAAAACAACCACTAACCAGCCACGTATATTTCACATCGTGATTTCACTTTGCTGAAAAATTACATGATGGTTTTTCACAATCAAACAAACACGACGTAGAGCAAATAATATTACAAATTTACAATACTGGCAGCTAACTTTTGTGCGTGTTAGCTAGCCAAATTATTCATATCGAAAATAAAAAATTCTTTGTGGCTTCAAAGAACGTCTTTCTTAGATATATAAAACCAGTATTAACATTTATTTCATTTTATTTCTCCTGTACGACGTAACATCTACAACAAAACATCGCAGAACTTACTACTTTCTTTCAAACGAGAATACTCCTTTTATCTGCGTCAACAAAAACTACTGTTCTACAAACATGATCAATGACACTATTACAATTTTGTTTACTCTAAACCCAACTTATTTGAAGTTTTAGAAAAACTCTTAAACGCACAAAAACGTGAAAAATAATCTCAACTCGGAAAATGGGAGTGTTAAAAATTAATAAACCTAAATTGCAATATTTTTAACTGCTTTAGACATAAATAGGAGAAATTATGTTAATTTGTTTCGGTTCAGTTCAATGTTAAAATATTACTCTTAAAAGCGTTGTTTATATTTCCTATCGTTTTGTGTGCCTATACCAGATGTAAAAAAAAATTAAACACTTTCATCCGTCTAACAACAACTATCACTGTTAATAAAGAGGCACTACGAATTTTTTCACGAATAAACATATTTACACATATTCGTACACAAATAAATCCACCAAGGC
This sequence comes from Clitarchus hookeri, assembly GCA_002778355.1. Lineage (NCBI taxonomy): Eukaryota > Metazoa > Arthropoda > Insecta > Phasmatodea > Phasmatidae > Clitarchus > Clitarchus hookeri. The sequence goes on along the minus strand of NQII01000128.1, from coordinate 598,289 downwards.
CACCAATTTAAAGTAGAACAGTGCCAATACGAAAGTTGTAGTTTGTATTTACGGTAAAATACTTTCATTTACATAAAGGGAAATTTTTCAAGAGTGTTTAGTCAACCGTGAACTTGTTATAAGCTGGAAACTGTAAACAATGTGGGAGACCAAAAGAAAATCAGGCAAAATCAGCTTTCCAGCCAAACTGCTGCGCAGGGTCCTTAGCATTACTGGTTGAACTTACTTGCTAACTGTGAAAGCTGCACTACGTGTACACTGATGTCCAACTGCGAAAGATAAATTACGAGTATGGCGTTATCTGCCGTATATGATTTTTGCACTCGTCAGCAATCAACAATTAGATAAAGCTGAAAGGCATGCAACAGCACACATCGAAAGTTGAAAACTATGAAGGAAAACTACGGCAAGATTGAATGTGAGGAAAGACAGTATTTGACAGGTGCTCCGCGTCCTAGATGCTCACTGACGATCGAATCGGCGAGCGAGGATCTAGGACACGGAGGCGTCTTCGATCATCTATAGTTACAGACGGGTGGCTCATACGTTACTTGCTGCCACGTTGCTTGTTGAAACCGAGATGGCTACCAGCTGCTGTGGGGTCTTCAGACAGATTTAATCAATGAGATGTAATGCAGTCGAGAATGGATTCGTTTTGAACTTCAAGTATATATGAATAGTGCCCGTGCTCTGTAGGAATCGTACTGACTTCAAAGAGCGTCATCTACACCAAGATAGGCTCAACGCACATCCCTAATTTGACCAAAATCACAAATAAAACCGGGTGTTTCAAGGGGCCGACTGACTTGAGGCACTGCGCATGCTCGAAGTTTGGCAACGCAGAGGCTAAGACTGACGCAGGCAAGTGTCATTGGTCCATCAGGTACCTCATTTCCTTTACGTACAAGACACAGAATTGAGGCACCAGTCTTTTCGTTCGCCAGCTCGCCTCTCACCATCTCGCCTCTATATGACTTCTAGCGGTGGCGAGATCATTTCATGGCACACAATGAAGACAAAAGTTATGCCGCACGTCCCTATGAAGTTTGAAGGTTCATCACCGGCATTTTCATGACTAAAAAGATTGCGAAATCGTCGGTTTTTTGCAAATTCATACACCGCTCAATTAAAAAGTAAGAAGCTCTGTACGCCGTTGGCTCGCTTCGGAAGACTGCCGATTTCATATCTCCCGTCTGGCTAACTCGTCAAACGTGATGAGCAGATTTTCATTAAAACTACAATTAACAATACTTGAAAAAATTTAAATGGTTCCATATTTATGAGCACTACCATATTACGAGTCCGAATGCTAGTTTCCGTTTTCTGTTTTGCGCACCAGTGTTTGTTTATGAAACTTGGAAACGTCTAAAGCATGTGTTTTCAAATCATATTAGTGCTTGAACATTTCAACGAAGGAAATCTAAAAGTTTGACTTGGACGTGCAGCATAGCCTTATCTACTTTGTCACACCATAAAATGTTGGGATCACCGCTAAAATTCTGATAGACGCGGGTGGACGGCGTCAAGACTGCATGCTAGTTCAGTCAGCGCCTTGGGCATAGAGGCGATGAGACGTATGTTGCGCTTGCCAAGGTCGCCATGAGGGGAATGATGCACTAACATTTTATAGTTATCAACATGTCGTCGTAACTAGTTTTGCAGAGTGCGTATAGACATGTTTGGCACGTTAGATCTAAATGATATCGCCTACACCATTTAACACTGTTATATATTCATTGTCATTATTATTCTCCGACTACTAAAGGGAAATAGTAAATAAGGTATTCTTTATTGCCTTCCATCTGTCGTCAAATAATAGGCAGGCAGTGCATATCTGACGATGTGAAAAGGTATCGTAGATAATTATTAGCGCCAAAAATTTCGATACGCAGTCTGAAAAGCAAGTTTGAGACACGCTAACACCTTCAGCCAGACAACGCGCCCACGCTTTGCTCTGCGTGGCCAATCGCCACACCTAGTCCGTGGTGCATGGCCAACTGTACGACCCCCTGCAGTGGCTGCAACTTAAATTGCCTGTGCAAGTCACGGGGTGATAGATCACAACAGCTGAAGAACGTTCCAAGAAAAGAACGCGCGCGTGGCGCGAGACTCACTTGTCGGGGCTGGCGCGTCCGTTGGCGGCTTTCTCCTGGGGCTGCTGCTGCTGTGGAGGAGCCGGCTTGCTGTAGGGGTGGTGGTTGTTGTTGTGGTGGCCGTGCGTCGACACCCGGTTGGCGTTCGAGTCGGTGGCCGCCCCCTGAGGCGAGATCTTGCCCGCCAGCGCGTTCAGGTTGCTCAGCATCTCCATCGGCACCCGCACCCCAAAGCACACGGAGATCACACACACGCACACCGCGCACAGACACTCGCACTACTATCCCCACCGCACCAGGTCCGCGCTAGAGAGGCGGCGATTATCGACTGCGCCTCCTCTGGCCCACGGCTCTTGATAACGGGCAGTGCAGATAAGGGATTATCTATGAGCGGGGTATGGGATGTGGGGAGCGGTCTGCACCCCAGGCACACGCGCGCTCGACGGTCTAGGGGGCCGTGCCCTGACTGAACCCTTCACCGTCTCTTCCGGACTCCTCGCGGGGCGCTGCCCCACGACGGCGACCTGGGGTGGAGGCGCCTGTGCGCTCCGCCACCTGGAACACAACCTCCCTCTCACACTCCCAACCCACAACAAACGTGACAGCGTACAGAAGCGGAACGAACGTGTTGCCAACTCCGGGCAACGCGGGACTCTGAAAGGCTCGTAACAAACCCCTGCTCGAACCGAAGTCGTACCGCTCACTTCGAGTGAATACCCACCTGTGGCGTGTGGTGAACTGTTGCAAGATAAACTAGAGTTAGCGGTGTGCTGTACCCTGTTGCTTGTTAGTTTACACTTCCACCACCAAAACGTTGCTCGGCATCTGACGCCACAGGACGCGTGTAATGAGTCCCTTGCTGCTCGCTTGTGAGTGGTCGGAATGCATTCAGTTTCTCTGGGTAGCACTGTTGCTACTGGCTCCTGCTGCGTGCACCGAGAATGTACAGCAGTGAGCAAGCACCAGATACCTTGCAACAGTTTACCACACGCCACTGATTTCCACTGATCTACCAGTTAGTAGCTGCAAGTTACTATTAAGTGAAAATTCAAGTTACTTGAATTTTCAGTTAATAGTATTCAAAAGTATAACGCTTCTGGCTGGGATGCCTTCTTGGTTGGAGTTAGTGGCACGCACGCGCAGTTCCGCTTCTGTATGCTTCGGTGTTCTGTGCTGGCAGCCTCTCGCAGTCACGTGACCAGCGCGTACACGTCGACAGAGTCGCCAACTCCTCGCCGGTTTTCCCTCGACAAGTCAATCCTCGTGGCGTGCTTACGTTGCGAACCGGGTTGGGGTACGATTTCGAATCCCAGTTAGGGTACGAACCTGTCTACCACCTAAGTTTTTTATTAGAAATAATATGCTTTAGCCAAAAAACGCACTCCTAAATTTAAAAAAAAAAATTGTAAATTTAACGCATATCAGTAAAAATTACTGCATTAAAACTACTGAAATTATAATTATTTCTTTAATGACTGAATTTCACTACTTTATTGACAACCTGCAATATTTTTAAATTAATTATAATCTTCTTGGCGCTGAGTTTAGTAGCATTCTACTAATTAAATTGTAGAAATCATAAAAACGAAAGCGTAACTAACATATTTAAACAATTGGCCAACCACTGTGACACGGATGATTTTGCAAAATATATCACGGAGTGATCGAATTTTAGGGAACATGGAACCATAGGTTGGGGATATATGTGATTTATCATATATGGTGCTTGTAATAATAAGCACATGTACCTAGTTTTGGGGGGTTAAGATAGTATGTACCGAATTTGAAACTCTATGTGTATTTATTGATTTCTACAGACAGCTAGAAAATGTAAAGAACAACAGCCATACTTAACATTTTTACCATACTTTTGACATAATTTCCAAAATTTCTTTCAGTTAGTTCAACACCACGTAAGTTTTCATGAAAAGTGTTATAACGTTTTGTAAAAAATCCAAATTTGCAGCCAACATTTCCATTACATACATTAATATATCTTCATTATAAACATTAACATGGAAAATTGAAAACGGCAGTTAGCAAGTGCGAATTTGGCAATTTCAGTATATATTTCTTAAATTAGTATAAAAGAGCTTTCATGGATGCACGAAAAGAAAAACTTTACTATTTGTTCTTTTCTCTTGCACATAAGCACCGGTGTAGTAATGTTGGAAACTATTTTTACAGTGCGCCAAATACTTTCTCAAACTAAAAAAAAATTTGTTCGGTTATGCTTACAAGGAAATTTCCGAAAATTGTGCCTCCTTTCCGCTTGAAACTAAAGTCCAGGCCGCTGTCACACCTTGTCATAAAAAACAGCCTTGTCTAATATTTAAAGTTTCGAGGAATACTTCGAAGTTACTCCTCACATAATGAGGCAATTTTCCATTTTATGTAATAACAGCTGAGGTATAAGTAGCACATTTGCGCTAACTAGAGCACACGTGCGATCAAATCTGTTGGAAAAAGCCCTACTTTAAAATGACAATTCGTATACACATATTGCATAGAATACTTTCAGGAATGTTGGTAGAAATTTGGGAAAGGCGGTTTTATTGTATTTGTTATGTAAGCACTGAAAAAGGCTTTATTATTGTTGTGTATATTAAGGTAATAATAGGCTGAAAATCAGAATTTGTAAGTCTATGTTTCAGTTAATTTAGGCCTAAGGGAATATCATTTAGCATGCGGCGGATAGAGGAAAACGAGCAAACGCAAGGCTTTCAAAAGTGCTTTATTATTCGCGAACCTATTGTATTACTGTATTCATAATTTTGAGTGCAAACGTGGAACTGACGTAGAGTAACTCAAGGTAATTTTATATTTGGCTGCTATACCCCACGCGCTGTCTAGCGGCATTTTCCGAAAAGTGGTTCCGCCAAGCCACTAGTTTAAAANGGGGGCACTCTGCTTCTAAGCGGAATGGCTGTCTGTCGTCTCGGCCAAAGCGACGCCCGCGCAATCAACGACGAACAAGCTACATGTTGTTGCACTGAACCTGCAACAGACGGTCGTGAATAGAGAATTGCGTGCACTGCCTGACACACGCGCACACGCACCAAGTGTCACGTTTTAAGGACCCCGCCTGACTGAAGGCTTGTTCGTGTGAGCGAGGCACGAAAGCACTGCGACGGCACCTGCTAGTCTGTGACTGCTCGGTAAACATGAAATGTCGGTTGTCAAGAGTTCAAGGCCGCCGTATGGTTACGAATGGACCCCGAACCACGATAAATGTTTTTGTCGTGACGGAAGTTGAACCGGTGCTGCTCCTCGTCGCGTTAAGTGAAACGCCTTAAGACCATCGGGGTCACCGTGAATCCCAGTCTTTCAGTCGCGCACCACGCAACTACGGAACTTAAAGAGGAACTTCTGTAAGAATGTTACATACGTCCAACTTAATTTTGAATGTAACAGTTTAATACGTTGCCAGATATAACAGTCTAAAAATTAAGTTTATACGCGATGTCAAATAGTATTTCTAATATGCATCACGCCTTGGCAGTTACAGTGTTAGATCGCCTGTGATGTTTTTATTTTTATTTCGCACATACGATAGTTGCGAAAAAAAACTTAGTGGTTACGTATACAACAGTGAATTATAAATACGCCGCACTGCAGTTTAAGTGCCAAGACTCTGGTTCGTACGATGATTTTTTGTTTAAAGTGTTAGTTCTCTCGCTACACGGCTTCCAATCAGCAGTCACCCGTTGGCACAAACACGTAGCGTCATTGGTTGCCGGCACCTGTCGCCAAGTTTCGTCCTTCTCTATCGCGGCGAAGTGATGATGTGAAATCGTCTGTGATTCGCTATTACATCGAGCGGAGGGCGGAGGTAAGGAACGCGAAGAGTGTAGTCTGCACAGGCGCTGTGATAGGAGTGCACGTGCAATTGGTAGCTTGTCTGACGACGTATCTCGTCGCTTTGAGCAACCCTCGCGACGCAGGTTTCCAAATCCGCGAACTAATATCGCAACACGGTAATACGTTTTTTTTCTACTGGCCTGAAGAATATCTTGCAATTGTTGATAACTCTGTCGTAGTAAAGAACCTGCACCGAAAGACGAAATTGATTAGTGTGCAACTAGGTCCGTACTAAAACTTAGATTTCAATATCACAGGGAGCATCCAATGAAGAAGATAGACACGCCAGTGAGACAGTGAACTCAGCCATTAGAATTTGAGAACAGTCAATTTCCAAGGGTTTCCGAAGACCTTATATGTCACGGTTAAGGCGAATATACTTCCTACACGCTTAGTTGATACCGTTTGAATAAATGCACGTCGATTATACAATTTCGCCTGCGAAAAAACGAACCAGATAAATTTGGCCTGAGAAAAAAATCATTCGCAATATTTAACTGTCCGTCTTAAGGCCCGGAAATTTTGATACGCCTGTTTTTGTTCAGCCTCTTCACCAAAAATGTATCCTCCAATCACACGCATACGAATTAAGGACGTAATAAGTAGATCAAATTAATGATGTGAAACGGCAACAAAAAAATTACTGTGCGATATTTCTAACTAAATTATGTAATACGAAATCGATAGAAGCCTACATCAGTAATTAAGATACAGATTTTCTTTATATAAACCTCTGCAAATACTGCTGTATATATAACCCACAAATGTTTCAGTTAAAAATACGCGATTTCACAACTGTACTTTTCCTCAAAGGTCGATTTAATTTGTGTATAACTGAACGCGACCTGCCCATGCTACCGGCTCCCAAGTGGAGCATCCGTCAAAGCGCACTGAAGCATTATCCGCGCCCAGCAGAAGCCGCCGTCATCAAAAGCACCCATATTTCCCCAGACGGCGAGGTCGAGCGTTAGAGACCAACTTCCGGCGGAAACAGCCAGTTAGTCGGCTCAACTTGCCTTTCATCGGGGATCGCCACACTTATTTCTTTTACTGAATGCCTCCTATACCTTGTGCACTGTGGAATGAACTATGAAAAGTATTCCGGACGTAAACACAAAAGTATCCACATTCACAGTAATTCTGGCGACGAAAGGTTCAGAATAAACCTTAATTTTCACACGTATCGGAAGGGATATATTACCCAGGTCTTTCTGAAATGCTCAATTAACATTGGTTAGTTGGTTTCTTAACGTCTAAATACGAGTACGTGACTACGGAAATTAATTAAAACGAGTTATTTATACTTATCGGCAGGGCCACAGTAACAGAGAGGTTTAGAAGGGTGGGGGGGGGAGNNNNTTTAGAAGGGTGGGGGGGGGAGGGAGTAATTGCACCTCCTTGTTTGCAGGTCTTCAGAGAGGATCAGGGGGACAAAGGTTTAAAACACTAAACCTGTTTTCTCAAATATAAATTAAATTTACAGAAGACATTGTTTTCCATTTCATGTAAAATAGTACCTATTTACTGGAAACTTTCTTCAGTAACAGAAGCTACGGCAAGATATCTAGCAATCTCACATTTCTAGAAACAACTGCACCTATCAGATGATACCGTGGTTGTTATTTTTGAGTTCATTAGACCAACTATTATTTACATAAAATATACTTTTATTTTCTTACTAACCCCTGTGCCAGCAGCCAGGATATAATAAAGTATTTTTAGGACATCTTTCTTGATAGCATTATGAAAATCATAATGTTAGGAATATCATATACTGGACTACTAAATAATGAAAAGATGTATAAAAACAGGATTGTATTACATTTTCATATTACGAAAGCAGGTTTGGGAATGGTGGTCTTTTTCTCTCCTCCCTCCCCCCCTTTTTTTTAAATTTCTCGACCGAGACAAGAATGATAATGCTGCGCCCATGCTCATCTCAGTACTAATACGCGAAAAAGCAACATACTTATTATGCTAACGATTTCACAACGTAACTTGATAGGCCGTATGCATAATAAAGATTGTTCATGGTAAAGTAAGCACTTTTGATACCACCCTTCGAAAAAAATCAGTGCCCATGATTGCTACAGTACGCAGAGGCAAGTAGGCCCCCAGTTAAGTTGGTAGCGAATTGATACAAATAATCTTAATGATTGGCGTTGTATTTCGATTGTAATATTTAAAATTATGACCACTGAAGTTGGTATTAATTTTATTCACACCACAACACATATTTACATTGCCATTAACATCATAGTTTGACTTTCGAGGTGCATGAATAAAGTCATCAGGCCCATGGCAATGTATGGCGGAAAGGCACAGAATGAAAAGAAAAGCAGATCCTGAGCATGGCTTTCAAAAGTGCTCAGTTAAACGTGCGGAAAAGCATGTACCAACTAGGTTAATGTTAATTGGGATGCGCGGCGAAAGGATACAAGAAGCATTTCCGTAGGAAGAGAGTGAGACTTGGTCGCACCACTTGTGCTGCTACGCGGTTACACCACGGACTCTATTCCTGCCCGCCTCCGTCGTTGACTTTGAAGGGGGGATATTTGTCGCGGGCGAGTGGCAAGGAGCCAGGAGTGGTTACAAGATAGGCGAGCCCGCATATCTATCTCCGCACGTGTTCGCACGGCCCGNCCCCCCCCACCTCTTAAAAATCCCTTGCCTGGCTGACCGTCTAAATAGCCCGAAACGCGGGCTCTGTCCAACACTGCTAAAATACGATCTTCGTAAGTACTAGCTATCGGGAGATTCGAATTACAGGAAAGCGGAAGCGTTATTAACCCCAAGGAAATAACTGTCAACAGTACCAACGTACTGTTGTAACATTCTAGCCGTCCGTCTGGATATGCCGTAAGTCCACTGAAATGAAATATTTAAAAATCACGTCGCAACGCAAAAGCCATCTCCTTACATCTACGGTCGCTTCCTCATAGTGGAATGAGGATTGCTATTTTGAATGTTGTTTTAAAGTAAGTCGTATACCACTGCTCAAACTTAAAAATGGGAACCATTATAAACGTTCGGGTGTACTTAGTTCGTTGTTTTCCGCGGAGGGCACTGCAGATTGGCCTCGATATTAGCAAAATAAGTCGAAGATCTGTGATAAGACGTGTCAATACGTCTCTGCGTGCAACGAAAAAATTTCTTCTGTATAATACCCGCAATGAGTTGAACCTTCTTTGGCATGCGACAGAAAAAGGAGATGGTAACGTAACGTTTTCCTGTATACTGAAAGTCGTGATACAGATTTCTCGATGTCGAATAGCGATTACTGCAAGGTGGTATATTTAAGTCAGTTAAGTATTATATTGATATCCATGTTCTTTTGGTTATTACTGCTTGACTTGTACATGTATTTCAATAACTAAATGCACACGTGCCTATTTATGTTTTAATTACCTGTTTTATAAATATTAAGTAAGGAATATTAATTATTCTACATTTTAATAAGGATGTAAAACTCTTAAAGTCTAAGGTTTAGTGTAAGTGATAATAATATATTAACGCCAGATAAAGACTATTTATAATTATGCATGGAATCAGTCCTTCTGGAATCATTGCAATAATAAAAATAATCCTTGTTTTCTGCATCGAAGCGAATTAGAATGTCGAAATTTAACAACACCGGGTTAGTAAGCATGTGGTTCGGAGACTACTGTAAACAAGAGATTCCGTTGTATTTATCCTCTGGACATAACCGTAGGCTAGGGTGTCAATTTTTTAAAAATTTGTGAGTGAGTGGAGCTGTTGCATCAACATTTGCCTGAAATTTTAATCGGTAAGGGGGGTAAGAGCAGCCCAACGCAGCCGACTAGGATCGAACCGGCAAAAAGTCGCTCAACCAAACACGCTCGGTATTTATCAGAGATGATTTGAGATCGTGACTCTTAATGTTGCCCCTCCCTGGCTCGCTTTAGCTGGGGGTCCTTGTTCACGTCATTGTTTAGCCTCCCCCCCCCCAAACACACACTTACCACGCTATATAGCAGTTTTCTGCCACAGGCGGACTGCGGTCCAAGCCCGGATCGCGGAGGGCAAGAAAACTGCAGGTCAGAACATAAAATACCTTTCTTTAACTTGCTCAATACATTCATAAATACTAGCTATTTCCGGAAGACCAATTGTTTTCGTGTCAACACACGAGCGTGTTTGTTTTTTATGACCCCCCCCCTCCCTTAGTCACCAATTTTTAAAGCATTGAGTAGCGCGAGCGAAAATCACACGACTTTTAAGTGAAAAATTGATTTATTTCTGTTCGAGAGGTAGACGTTTTCCAAGTAGAACCTACAACAAAATTTAGTGAAAAGTTTAAAGTAAGATATAAATTTTAATGTTGCAGTAAAAATGGAAGGATAATTAAATACAGTTTTGCTATAAAAATGTTTTCGATACTTAATAAAGCCCATTCACGGTTACATCCAACTTTTCTGAGGCCCTGCTAAAGTTCTACTTACAGGCAATTCCTTCGCCTCTTGCAAACAAAGATTAACCGAGTCTTAGAAAATCGCACCAAAGGGACAACGCACCGCATTCGTGCGCGCTCGGTGTGATCATATTTTTCTTAAGAACTATTTTTTACTAGGCATTACCAACACACCTATTTTATCCCCATTTTTATTCATATTAACTATGAATGAAATATAATTAATGGATAAAGTGTAAAAAAAAGTTCAATTTAACAAATAATATGATACTTTTATAACAGCAGTATAAAATTCTTGTGATACACGACGTATTTAGGAAGCAACCAGTTACGTCATACATGGAGTGATTTTTGAAAGATTTGATTTTAAAACTGTGAAGAAACCGCGAATAGACTACAATATCTGTTAAGATTAATTCTACTTACATTACGACCAAAAAATTTTTATTATTAAAATATTTGGCCCAGGGAAAATTTCCGCCGCTAGGTGCACAGTGTTCCAAAGAGGTCACTTAAAATTAAAATTAATTTTACCTAGTAACGTTATTATTTTATATCTGATTTATGACTAGTACAATTATTTTGTTTTCTAGCGTAGAAAGTAGAGAAAATCCGGCACACATGCGATACCAGCGCTTACCTAGTAGCGAAAAAATTTAGTTGCCAAACTAAAAACATTGAGCTTCCCAACCTGAGTAGAAAAAGCCTTAGCTCTGTTCCTTCCTGAGGAGAAGAATTAGCTGTAATGTATTTCTGACTTTATTCGTTATTTTTCTCCTGTAACTAGATAACATTTTTCCAAAGTATCCGGACCCTACTCGCCAACCGGTGCTCTAGAGCGTAGTGCTGACTACGGGCGCGCTCTAGATCGTCGTGCGGACCACGGGGCGCGGCGTGGCGTGGCGTGTCGCGCGGCTCCGGCCTGTCCGGGCGGCTATCTGGCCGTGTCATCACCGACGTNTCATCACCGACGTGCGCGTGTTGTGCTCCCCTGCTTGCCCGCGTCGTTTCCTGCTGCGAGCGACCGGGCCTCTTCAGTTACCCCCCACCAATCTACACATCATATGTACATAATTATCTGCTAACTCTTACACTCCGTACAAGTTTTAAATTCCGCCGTCGCCTACTCAGGCAACGGCGGTATTTAAATCACGGTATCCTGCGGCAAACCCATGATCGTGCTCAGTCAAAACAACTTCGAACCTAGGGATTTTAATTAGTTTCCCCTTCTTTCAGTTGCCTTCCTTCCTTGCTACTTCAGTTTCAACCCGTGTTCCCCTTATTCTTTGCCTGCAGAAGAGCGTCTTTCGCGAAGGCATGCTTGTATTCAATTCATACAACTTCGAACCCTTCCATGCTCGGACCCGCGGTAGCATAGTAGCCTGACTACTCCCCCTCCACAAAGACGAACCGAGTTCGGTTCCCGGAGGGACGATGCTGCTGGTCGGCGTGTTTTCTTGGGGATCTGCCGTTTCCCCCGTCATTGCATTCTGGAGCTGCTCCATACCCGCCTCGATTCACCCCCAAAGGCTCTCAAGACCTCGATGTTAAAAGACGCCCAAATCTCTCCACTCAATTCCTTTCGTGCCCGTTGTAGAAAATTGTCTACATGATGCACACGAAGGTTATATTTTACCGTTTCTGTATACTGTGAGGTTCTGTGTCCAATTATCTTTTCTGGGAGAAACTGATTTGTAAACCGTGCTACTGTTCTAGATTATTGTTGGTTCATATCACTAATCACCGAACACAAAGTTGTGAAACAAGTCCTTTGCCAGCTTCAATACAGANAGATTATTGTTGGTTCATATCACTAATCACCGAACACAAAGTTGTGAAACAAGTCCTTTGCCAGCTTCAATACAGATCGTATAAAAACAATTCTTATCTGCAACACCAGAAACCATAAATTAATAAGGAAATTAAAGGGCTGAGAAAAATATNTTCTTATCTGCAACACCAGAAACCATAAATTAATAAGGAAATTAAAGGGCTGAGAAAAATATCCCGAGAAAAAAAAATCTGTTTTTTCTGTTGTACTCTACTATATTGTTTTTAAAATATACAGAGCAAATATTTAAAGCTTTCNGTTTTTTCTGTTGTACTCTACTATATTGTTTTTAAAATATACAGAGCAAATATTTAAAGCTTTCTAAAATGGGGGGGAAAAAAAACGTGTGAATTATTCTGAACAGAAAATAATTTCCTCCATTGCGTATTATGCCCGTTATTTTGTTATTAGTGTATATAGCAGTATTAAGAAACAAATTTTGTCGAACCTTTTTCTCAGCGTGTAGCGCATAAGCACGTAGGCTGCATNATATATAGCAGTATTAAGAAACAAATTTTGTCGAACCTTTTTCTCAGCGTGTAGCGCATAAGCACGTAGGCTGCATATCACATTTCTTCGCGCAAAGCTACGGATGTTACACGGAACTTGTGAGACATCAGTTGTACAACTATACATCCCCTTCAAAGCCAAGGGCCTTGTCTTTTCAAAACGGAAAAGATCCTAGCTCTAAGTAGATACTTGAAAACAATGTTTCATACTTCTTGCTGGCTATTGTTTTGAAGAAAAGCGTCCCTGGATGACTTTTATAAGTAATATTTATGGCCGTACTTCCCTTCAAAGATGTACTAGGCAGCAAGTCACCGATACATAAGTGAACTTTATGTAAGGAAGTTTCTTGATATTGTCTCATGATATTCTACCTTCAAGTTTTGAAACGAGAGGCATCTGCAATCGCCTCTTCAACATGCCTCGTCCCAGCTTCTAATATTATATGGGAAACGTTAGCTACACAAAATTTTCCTTTTTCACATGAAACACATCCTGACTCGTACATATGCAATGCGCATTCGCATGACTCTAATAAGTCGAATTGCAGTGACACCGACATAAGAGTTCGCAAAGGTAACGAAAAGAAACACGTTATTGCTTTTCATGACTGGCGACAGGTGTCATAAGAGACATGTGCAGAATGTCATCACAGAAACTTGAGTTATTACGAGGTTTTTTCAGCTTATAATTTTATCCTGTACACTAACGCATCATAGCATAAACAGCTATAAAATTGCACTACTTTTTTCGTTATCAGCACTGTTGATTTTGAGGCAACCTTGACTCTTCATATTCATTTTAATTTACAGCTTTAGATGTTACAAATAAAACATTTTATGATGCGCGCTGTACTTAAGTCAACACAACACTTCCCTCGTAATCGCAGCCAATGAGCTGTAGGCTCTATGTTCGGCTAAGATTATATCAACAAGTTTTGACCTAGATGAGTAGGACGGTTTGCGAATCATTCCCCCATAGGTCAGATCATTGGTCATTGAGCTTCGCAGTGTGCAGTAAAAACAAAAAAAAANGGTTTGCGAATCATTCCCCCATAGGTCAGATCATTGGTCATTGAGCTTCGCAGTGTGCAGTAAAAACAAAAAAAAAAACCAGCGCGTGCGTAATGTACACATTTGTGTACACTGGAACTGAATAGGTTAAAGTTGGATGGGTCCNAAAAAAAAAACCAGCGCGTGCGTAATGTACACATTTGTGTACACTGGAACTGAATAGGTTAAAGTTGGATGGGTCCGGGTTCGAGCCCCGGGCGAGGCATTATTGTGTGTGCCTTTTAAGTTGGTCTACCCAGATCAGCCTACTGCCATAACGCAAGAAAGTTAATAGCCAGCAACTACTGGAAATGCCAAACAACAATATTGGCCTCCCAAAGTCGCTCAGCTCTTCGGAGAAAACCAGCAAATGTAGTCATTTTGTCGCTTGGTTCGTTTATTCTGCGTCCCACAAACCCTGGCCAGGAAGAGTGTAACAGTCTAAGCCGCGTGCTTGCCAAGAAATAAAGCTGATAACTCCCAGCAACGGCTCCGAGGGAATTTGGGAGAGACAATAAGCCACCCTCACCTCTTCGAAATACTCCCCCCCNGGCCCGAGGAGGAATTTACAACACACAATCTTATCTCTCGCTGCTCCGCGGACATTACTCCCCTCCCCCGGAACCCCCCTTTACACTTTTACCATCCACCGCAATTCGCAATTCACAATCCACAGCCCCTTGAAAATAACTAAAACAAGCTCTCCGCCTGCTCGTTCATGCTACTTCGCCTTGTCCCCTTTTCCACGACGACTATCTTCACTCCCCCTCCCTCCCTGCCACTCCGTTATCTCATCCGCACCTCCCCGCGTCCCACGCGCAAATTGAAACGACTCCAGCCAGGAGAGAAATATTTAATTACCGTAATAAAACAATGGAGCCGGTGGAGAAGGGTCGCACCGGAGGGAAAAAAAAAGAGTTTTCGCAGCCATTTGGGAGGCGCCAATCGTGCCGACTCCGTTCAGAAAGGGGACAGGTGGTGAAATGCTGTGCTGGGCCGCTCCCCATGGCGCGTACAACCTCGTCCACCGTGGCTCACAGACAACTGAACTCATCTACTTGAATATATACGTTGGCTGTTCACTGTTAACTGAGCACTTCTGGAATCAATTTTGTATTCTTCCGCTGTATGAAATAATAACATTGCAATGAACAGTTTCACGTTATTGAAGCGCAATTCTGGGGATCCACAGTAAAATTCTTAAGAAAATTAAATATGTTACGCGAATCAATGCCCTTGTGAATATAGAACAAAAAACNGGATCCACAGTAAAATTCTTAAGAAAATTAAATATGTTACGCGAATCAATGCCCTTGTGAATATAGAACAAAAAACACGGGCTTCAGTAGCCATACATCTAAACGTTAAACACTGTCAAAGTAAAGAACTATTTTGCTGAATTTGCTGCCAACTTAAAAGGAATACGTACTAAAATTCTTTCTGTGAAATCGTTTTCGCATATACGCTTATCTCAGTAATAAATGTTCTGGGAATATATTTGCCAGATAACTAAAAAAAATCTAATGCCGTATATCTTTGATTTTATCAANGGATCCACAGTAAAATTCTTAAGAAAATTAAATATGTTACGCGAATCAATGCCCTTGTGAATATAGAACAAAAAACCCGGGCTTCAGTAGCCATACATCTAAACGTTAAACACTGTCAAAGTAAAGAACTATTTTGCTGAATTTGCTGCCAACTTAAAAGGAATACGTACTAAAATTCTTTCTGTGAAATCGTTTTCGCATATACGCTTATCTCGGTAATAAATGTTCTGGGAATATATTTGCCAGATAACTAAAAAAAATCTAATGCCGTATATCTTTGATTTTATCAAATTTAATGTAGTAAAATTTTTTCTGTAAAANAAAAAAAAAAAAAAAAAAAAAGGCATTTAGCATTATAAGAACTTGACTGCACAGTTTCCTTAACAGATAGGAGAAAAGTACAAGTATAAGTCTGCAGTTAAATATGTGGGCTTTCATCACGTGAAAGGTATCTCCCCTCCCCCCAGTT
This sequence comes from Clitarchus hookeri, assembly GCA_002778355.1. NCBI lineage: Eukaryota > Metazoa > Arthropoda > Insecta > Phasmatodea > Phasmatidae > Clitarchus > Clitarchus hookeri. The sequence continues at coordinate 582,494 of NQII01000128.1, read as the reverse complement.
CAGATGTAATTTGCACAGTAGAACGCAACGACGGAAACGCTGCAAACAAGTTCAGCGTCTTTAGCGTAAGGGCGATGGGGTGTTAGGTGCGCGTTTAAATGTCGCCCGTATCGTTCCCTCACTTCTGGGCCTTAAACGCGCTAAACAGCTTCGGCTCGGCTTCACCCCTTTTGAAGCAATTATTCGTTTTCGCGCCATAAGTTCGGATTGATAGTAATTACTGACAATGTAAGATTATAGAACATTTAATTTAACGAGTTGTGTAATATTTTTGTGCATAGTTTTAATTGTGTGTTATCTGCCTGTGGTAAAAAGTCAGGATCATATTTATATTTTATCAATAGTTCCTGCCTTCTTGCAAGCAGGAAATAACGCACAGTGAAAATTAGATACGAAAGTATTAAACAACTAGTAAATTGTAAATCTTCTATAACTCAACATTTCCAATAATACCTCTGAAACTGGAATGATGACACAAAAACGAAGAATTTCTGGTGAAGCCTAGCCTTAACTTGGATCCCACATGTCACTGCGAACTGTATGCAGCACTTGTGTAGTTCTGGGTGTGACTTTTTTTTACCGTAAACAGCAAGAGACTGCAGTACTTACAGTGCTATTCGCAGCGAATTTAGTGGCAGTAGTTACACGTATTAAAAAAATTAATTTAATTTTATATTGGCATATATTAACGTGGGTTTCTTTTTATTTGATACATGTAAGAGTGGTAACGTAATCACATTTGTATCCAAGGATTCACTGCGGTCTTAAAGAAATGACTAATCATAGAGCTGCCAGAAGAGTAGCTACGTGGCGCTGTTTGCGTATTTTACAATTTCCCGCGCCAATTTGTAAGAAAAAAAAGTACAGCTCTAAACGATCAAACTTTACAGAATTTAAAAAAATTCGCGATGTAATAATGAAAGTTGTAACGCAAACCTCGTACCTTGGCTACTGGCTCCCGTTACGGGATTTTAGGCAACGATTTAAAACTACTTGAAGACCATTTTCTTTATCGACATGCCTCTAGACCGTAGTTCTGTATCTATGGTCAAAGGAACTAAATCGCCCCCGACAGGATGGAAGATGAGATGGAATCTAGTAGAACGGAACGAAATTCAAATGCCCGTGGTATGAAGTATGCTACACAGTCCGGCGATGAGAGCGGGTTGTGAACCCGGACATTTAATGTCGCTATTCATGTTCACTAACGACTGCAAAACCGGTCACGTCAGATGTACAGCAGAATGTTTACCAAGAGTGCGTGGTTCACGTTTGAGAAGTAGCGGGTTCAATATCCCAGCAGAGTTTTCATCCCTGTTTCGGGCAATTGCTGGCTCAGTTCTTAAACATTTAAGTCAAATCGCGATAGCCTCGTTGCATAAAAGGAAATAGAAACAATACTACAGGCATTTTTAAAAATTATATATTATTCGAAAGACAACTGCAAATTGTATTTTCGCATTAACAGCTTACATAATTTTGAAGACCTAAACATGGGTTAAAAAAACGTGTTTTCCAGACCAATAAATCTGTAACCATACTAACTGGATGAAGACGAGACTCATATATGGGACTGCCGCCTTTGCGTTAAATGATAAGGCTGCCGTTCTAAGTCCCGCACATGAAAGCTACACGACGGCAAAGCTGCAAGCCAGTCTAGTGCTTAGAGAGTTGATGCGATCGAGCATTTGGGGTGCGTGCCATCGACGCCCTTATCCCTTCCTCGCCTCTGGACGTCACAAAAGCAAGAATATCTCGGGGTGGGCGGGAGACTTAATACTGCAGTATATCAAAAGCAAACCGGCTGTATCAGTTTACAGCGACGTGCCTTTCAAGATTAGATCTCGGTCGAAACCTTTTTCATGTAACGCCAGGCATATTTATAGGGATTGCGTTCACTGGGAAATTATAGGGTAGTTTGGCGAATAACATAATTACCACAAGATAAATGCACATTTTCAAGAGTAACTAGATGGTTGTCAAGTTCGAAGAAGTTCACTTAGCCTACATGTTGGATTTTTTTTTTTTTTGTTATTGCAAAGTAATTCAAGATTTAAGTGCTCCTAAAATATACATATATGCAATTGTGTGAACAGGGCGCATGCATAATATAATAGCAGATTCACTGAAACGATTATGATAAAAACGGATTCATTTCATTCGGAACATTATCAGAATTGCGCGAAAAAACAATTTTTTTACCTAAGTAAAAGAACAAAGAACCATCAACTCTACCAGGAAAATTACAAAAATACAATTCTCGAGAACCCTGCTTAGAGATATGTTATTATCTAAGTCCACTGTGTAAGTTATCANAAAATTACAAAAATACAATTCTCGAGAACCCTGCTTAGAGATATGTTATTATCTAAGTCCACTGTGTAAGTTATCATTCCATATTATGTAAATATTAGTATTATATTAAATCTAACGATCACTACCGTGCGTTCGTCAGGTAACACTGCGAAGTTGTTAGGAAAACAAACGTGTCACTGTTTCGGCTATTCTTACAACACACTACATGAAAGGAGTAGAAAAGAAAGAAATCAGAAATTTGTTCTTATTTACTTGCGAACGCTAGCTTGGCTCAGCTCCATCAGTACTACGGCCACTGAAAAACCTTAAAATACGTCGCTTTGTTCTGACGTTATATCAACCCCCCCCCCCGGCCTACACCAGATATAATAAATATATATGACGTACCTCAAACAATTCGTTAGATGATGGATTACCTGCGACTTCTTCACAGACAGACACCACTGGTTTCGCATGTGCATCATTTCAAATAGGCATAGAAATTTTCATGTTTACGGTGACGATAATCGCCCTTGACACAAGAGGAGGTTGCATATGCGGCCCGTTTCTCTAGAGATGTGCCCGCATTGTATGCCATCGATTTGCAGAAAACTGTTTCAAACAACGTCTAATAACCCGATTACGACAAGTTTATTGAACCATGGGATAACATTTGAAAACTAGACCACGCTGAAATTCGAGCACTGAAGTATAGTCCATTAATGGTTACTTCCAACTTTTCTGAAGCCCTGATAAAGTTCTACCTCCGTATTATGTAAGCAAAACTTATTAACATAGCCTAGAAAATTAGGTACATTAAAGGCACAACGCACTGCATTTGTGCGCACTCGGTGTAATAATATTTTGCATAATAACTATTTATTACTTGGTATTACCAGCACACCTATTTTCTCCCTGTTTTATTCATATTATTTATAATTTAATTAATGTAATTTATAGATATGACATAAATTAAAGGCCAGTTTATCAAAAAATAAGATACCTTAACCTTGAGAGAAATATACAATGATTGTGACACATGGCATTTTTAGAAAATAACCAAATATGTCATACATGGGATGATTTTTCAAAGATTTGATTCAAAAAGCGTGAATAAACCGCAAACAGACTATATCTACTTGGTAGGCTTCCCAGTAATTTAAGTTGAGCATATTTCAGTGGTTTGCATTCAAATTACTCTGATTCCGAACCAGCTTCTCCTGTTACAGCCTTGAAGAGTGCAGGCAGGCATTCTCGCTGGAGTTCTTGAACAAGTCATAGAGAGGTAGTGTGTGTTGAAGCCCAATGGCGATAAAACGTCTCCAACTTTGGAGGGGTGCCTTTAAACGTCCTCTTAAGATATTTTTGCTTGTCTAATACATATCATTTTTGTGCGATCAAAGCCAAAATTACATGCTGCATAAAAGAAAGCGAAAAGCCGATAACCCAGAAGCGAATATGTATATCAGAATATGCTGTTCGCGATGAACTGAGCGTACTTCTGAAATCAACTTTTGAAAAAAGTCACTGCCCCTACCTTCGTATATTTTAAGAGCACACTGATTTGAATGAGGCTAGTAAAGTTGGTAACGATGGAAGGAAACTAGTTCCCTGTATTTAACATTCAATTAAAAGTGTTAGGTAGATATTTGTCGATACTGAAATTATTTCTTTCGCTTTCCGTTTTTTTAGTGTATGTAAGTGTAAAAATTGCAAATGTGTAATTTTTTTTTTTATAATTTTAAATTTTTCCTTAACTGACGCACGAATAAAGTTATCAGGCAAACGGCAATGTTATTTTATATAAGATGGAAGAATACACATTGTGCATACAAATATATCTTACGCGGGGCTTTTAAATGTGCTCAATTTACAGTAAATAGCCAGTACCAGAAATATGTTATAACTAGCGACACGTATCACAATCCTACGTATTTTCGACCCTCAGCTTTCTGTTCACTGGCTGCTGCCCCAGTGTGTAGTCAGATAAAACTCAAGACGAGGTGGCTCGTGATTCGGTGCTTTGTTTCCTTGTAGATCTGTTATTGGCTCAGAGTTCGCCTGGCTGTGTCTACCAAACTTTGATCCAGTTGCGAGAAATGCACATGTGTTTAAAGCGTAGCGTGTCCTGAAACGAATTCGCGAAATTTTCCAGTCGCTAGTTTCAGCGGCGTGTGGCGAACTGTAAGTTGTGTTTCTCTCTGTGCTATACCTAATCGTTTGCAAGTTTACACATCGGCCACTAACCTAGTAATGTAGTTGATGACACAACACATGTTTAATGGATGCCTCGCCGCTCTCTCGTGAGTGGCCGTAATACATTCCATTTCTCCCGGCTCCACTCTGGTTACTGGTTCCTGCTACGTACGCCGGGTGTGTACAGTCAGCAAGAACCAGCCTACCTTGCAACACTTCACCACACGCCACTGCTAGTTATAAACATTTAATTAGCTATTATGTACACTATACCAACACATGGAAAACAAAAGCAGTCTGAGTGTCCATTTGCTCTCATTCTGGCGTCCTTTACTAAATTGAGACATTGACAATGTATACCTGTCCATCCTAGACCCCTAATGTTACGCCACTGGGTAGTGGGGGAGCCATAAATTGCAAATATTGCTGCAAACATTTTTGCGCACGGCCGGTGCGGGTCGGGTAAACAAGAGCTGGCGCCCACGACGGCGTGT
>NQII01000128.1:549082-577490 GCA_002778355.1 Clitarchus hookeri | reverse complement strand
CGAAGGGAGGAGGTGAAGGGTCCCGCCCGCTGTCGACAGGAATAGCCGGGGCCACGCCCCCCAGGGACCCAGAGCGAAGGGGGTAGCAAATGACTACGAGCGCGCGCCTGAAATAGCCAGCCGTTTTGCCGCCCTATAGGTCCGGCCGTCGACGGACAACAAGCCGCTGGAACTAGGGATGTTGAAAGAATATTGATATATCGAAACAACAACATTATATCAACGATATATCGATATAAATTGTCGATATATAGCAAATATGTCATCGAAATCAATATTATTTTCCAGGTGCTGGAAATAAATTTTTTTAAATGCTCTTTTAAAAAGCTGTTTTAAATATAAAAATTGAATTTATAATTTACTACGTTTCCTTTGACATCATACCCCAAAAACATGCGCCACATCTTTCTGTGACGTACCGTATCCTCAGTATGTAATATTCCAAGCAATTTTACACTTGTCAAGTCCTTTAATACACAGAATATTGAATTCCGATGTACCGAAAATCGATATTTTTCTTTCAATATATCGTTTCGTAAAACGATTATTTTTAAATAACCAGTATAAATAATATTTATATTTTTTCCCGAAATCAACTTTCTTAGCTGGAATGATGCTGCCAAAGCATTTAGACCACAAGTTCGAACCCCTGATAAGACATCGATATATGCCTGTGCTTCTTCTAATGCAACTTTAGGGCGAATCAGTATGCACGCCTTCACTAGCTGTTAGGGCTCGTCTACAATCAAAATTATCATACAATTACGCGGAATATATGGCATATACCATAGCTTAAGGAAATATGTTATCTACAGCAGACGTAAAGAAAAATTATGAAACTTAAGCTGACTGATTAGAGTAGAATACGTCCACGTAATAACCTTCTTGCTGTAGTATATGTGCTACGCTATTGCAAGCGTGTATCTTAATAAATTAGTTTTTGTAATTTTTAATAGCATTTGTGGGGGGAAAAATTGCCATTGTACGCCGCCGTTTCAAAACATAGCGTATTTATCTCGCAGTTACGAAAGGCGATGCTAGCAACAGAAAGAAAATTAATTATTTATAGGCTATTAAAAAATATTTACAATTATAGAGGGAACAATTTTTTTCATACGCCGTGGTATCTCTGACGTCTTGCATTCTGATTGCCTNAAATATTTACAATTATAGAGGGAACAATTTTTTTCATACGCCGTGGTATCTCTGACGTCTTGCATTCTGATTGCCTTCCGTAAAAAGACATCGTAAAAAAGTGAAAGATGACCATCTCTGACGCCACGCCGCGTTACGTAGAGATGCGTGATANCCGTAAAAAGACATCGTAAAAAAGTGAAAGATGACCATCTCTGACGCCACGCCGCGTTACGTAGAGATGCGTGATATTTCTGAACGATTATTGTAGACGCTGCCATTAAACTACAGGTATTGAATTCCTTGCTATGACACTATATGTTAACACCATGCCAACTTAGACGCGCCCTTAGCATTTCATCGCAACAGTTTGGCCGCTGATAAACTTAATAATATAAATAGGACACAATGATATTCTTTCGCAAAGACCGTTACGTCCTATTGTAAGATATCTGGAATGCGCTCGTGGCGATCCCCGTCGCGAAGTGATTCAACAGTGTTCAACCAATATTGGGTGTTCAAGGAAAACTATGATCACTTTTGAAAGCCCTGCTTAATATCTATTTGTGTGCACANTTCAACCAATATTGGGTGTTCAAGGAAAACTATGATCACTTTTGAAAGCCCTGCTTAATATCTATTTGTGTGCACAATGCGTATTCTTGCACCATATGTAAGATGAACATTGCCATGGACGCCTGATCACTTTACCCATGCGTCTATCAAGTGAAATTGAGTTGTTATTATTATTATAAATGTGAATATTTTACAAATCTCATAATTATTACACCGGCATGCATTAAAAAATAGAAAAAACCAAAGAACTCATTTAATTATTCGAAAATGTTTACGTATCAAATTTAATTAAACGTGCAAACATGGAACTANTTCAACCAATATTGGGTGTTCAAGGAAAACTATGATCACTTTTGAAAGCCCTGCTTAATATCTATTTGTGTGCACAGTGCGTATTCTTGCACCATATGTAAGATGAACATTGCCATGGACGCCTGATCACTTTACCCATGCGTCTATCAAGTGAAATTGAGTTGTTATTATTATTATTATAAATGTGAATATTTTACAAATCTCATAATTATTACACCGGCATGCATTAAAAAATAGAAAACCAAAGAACTCATTTAATTATTCGAAAATGTTTACGTATCAAATTTAATTAAACGTGCAAACATGGAACTACTTTCCTGCCATCGTTATCAACTTTACTGGGCGTATGCCAGTCCGTGTGCACCTTAAAATATATGTAGGGGGCAGTGACGTTTTCCAAAGGTTGATTTCTAAAGTGCTCAATTAATCGTGGACAACATACACCTAACTTTCTCGCAGAACCGAGTCGAAAAGAATACACAAAATACAAACCTGAAATTAGGAAAGAAAATTTTCCGCTTTTGATACCACAGAGATTCAAACCCGGAACATCCGAATCCACCCTCCCCTACTACGGTAAGACGTCCTGATACTAAACTTACGATATGTAAATTTTATCTGGCCAACGCATCAGCTGCGACAGCTGAATCTCGCCCACGAATCCAATTTCAGATATACGTATATATGGAGCGGAGTCAGTTTCTCGCCATATCGCTCCTCCCAGGTTACCAGAAAGTAGTTTGTTACCGTCGCGCCACGTGTAATCTGTGTTAAAACGTGTTTGAGGCGTGACGCAGCTGGACAAATGTTATTCGTTAGAGCGTAAAACGCAGCGTGATCGGTGTACTGGGTTTGACGTCACGGGGCTAAGCACTTGGAAGTAAAAGGCGACGATCTCCTGATTAAAATGAACTGTCATCCAGCCACAAACTGACTCAATAACCACAACTTATATGAGTTACGACTATATTTCATCTCGGAAAACCTCACCTCACGAGCACGATGCTACTCATTGTTAATGGTATAGTCTATCCATAGTATCTTCACACTTTTTGAAACAAACCTTAGAAGAATCACCCAATGTAAGGCGCGTTTGATTGTTTCCTAGATATACCACGCATTACAAGCGTTTCATACTTATATTATCATAAAATGATATTACTTTTGGTTAAATTGAACTTTTACTTACATTTAAAGTATAAATTATAATACTTCGTTTATAATTAATACAAATAAAGTAGAAATAAAATTGCTGTTTTGGTAATAACTAGTAAGAAATAGTTCTCAAGCAAAATATTATTAAACTGAGTACGCACAATTGCAGTGCGTTTTTCCTTTGGTGTAATTTTCTAGACTTGTTTGAGCTTTGTTTGCATTTGGCGTAGTAATAACTTGAAAGTAGAACTTCAGCAGGGCTTCAGAAAAGGAGGAAGTAACCGTGAATTGACAATAGTATCANCTTACGATATGTAAATTTTATCTGGCCAACGCATCAGCTGCGACAGCTGAATCTCGCCCACGAATCCAATTTCAGACATACGTATATATGGAGCGGAGTCAGTTTCTCGCCATATCGCTCCTCCCAGGTTACCAGAAAGTAGTTTGTTACCGTCGCGCCACGTGTAATCTGTGTTACAACGTGTTTGAGGCGTGACACAGCTGGACAAATGTTATTCGTTAGAGCGTAAAACGCAGCGTGATCGGTGTACTGGGTTTGACGTCACGGGGCTAAGCACTTGGAAGTAAAAGGCGACGAGACGCGACGATCTCCTGATTAAAATGAACTGTCATCCAGCCACAAACTGACTCAATAACCACAACTTATATGAGTTACGACTATATTTCATCTCGGAAAACCTCACCTCACGAGCACGATGCTACTCATTGTTAATGGTATAGTCTATCCATAGTATCTTCACACTTTTTGAAACAAACCTTAGAAGAATCACCCAATGTATGGCGCGTTTGGTTGTTTCCTAGATATACCACGCATTACAAGCGTTTCATACTTATATTATAATAAAATGATCTTACTTTTGGTTAAATTGAACTTTTACTTACATTTAAAGTATAAATTATAATACTTCGTTTATAATTAATACAAATAAAGTAGAAATAAAATTGCTGTTTTGGTAATAACTAGTAAGAAATAGTTCTCAAGCAGAATATTATTAAACTGAGTACGCACAATTGCAGTGCGTTTTTCCTTTGGTGTAATTTTCTAGAATTGTTTGAGCTTTGTTTGCATTTGGCGGAGTAATAACTTGAAAGTAGAACTTCAGCAGGGCTTCAGAAAAGGAGGAAGTAACCGTGAATTGACAATAGTATCANTAGTAATAACTTGAAAGTAGAACTTCAGCAGGGCTTCAGAAAAGGAGGAAGTAACCGTGAATTGACAATAGTATCATTATCACGAGAATGACATTAAGGTTTCATAACTAATACATTATACAAATTCTTTTTTTTTCACACGATAACTGTCTGTCTTACTTTTTTATTATAATTGTTTGTGACCCCTGTCAAACGCTGCAAACACAGATAACTGCACACCTGTAAAAGCCGAAGTCGTGCCCAAACTTTTGTGATTACTACGACCAGTTTGTAAACCAATTAGCTCGTCTAAGCGTCCAGTTTTGTGCATGATACTTAACGCACGCCAACGGCGTTGTTTATAAGTTATATTCAAACTCAAACTACAAGCTATACAACTAAAACGCAGCTTGACCTTGGATGAAATTGACCAATCTTAAACTAAAAACGCACTGGAAATGGCGTTAAAGAACATTGAACCTACGTAAAATGAGGGTCGCGCGGGGAGGCATAATGGTGGCGGTAAAAGTATGTAGCAAACAAAAATATACCTTCGCTCTAACAGTTCGAAGCCATGGCTCCAGCTTGAATTATTCTTTGCAGCGTATGTTTACAGCCAAATTGTTGTACGCGCGTAGGTGCTCTATTTCAAGAATGTTGCCATCCCTAAAGAAACAAACATCCATTTCGGAAATGCACTGTGCAGGTTCCCGTTTGTTTATCAAGCAGGGAAAGTAAATAAAGCCGCAATATATATTTTCTACAATCAAATCTTGTTTTCTAATAAAACCCTTCGTTTAAATTCAATTGCAGTTTTGCGTGCAACATAAACAGCCTACAAATATAATGAGATTTTGGGATTAAAGAAAAGAGAAAACCTAAAATGTACTATTACAGGCATTTCTTGTATTCGGCACACTCATTAATAATATCTTCTCCTACTGCACTAAGTCTAAAATTAAACGGTGTCAGACATACCTGCGCAGGATTAAACACAGTTGTAAAACTACTGTTTGTAAATTATTAAAATTTTTGTTTGTACGTAATTGTCTCAAACTGATTTTTAAATTAATGTAAAATTCGCAACAAACATTTCACTTCATAATTTTTCTACCTTATCATATTAAAATGAGACAGTTATTATAACAATAATAGTCTATACAGAAAATAAAACCTATTTTAAGAACTTGTGAGGTTGTTCTGCGGCCTCCGTAGTTTTCATGTGGATCTCATTGTAAACAACTGTGTCTATTCTAATCTTTAAAAAACTAAGGAATATTTTAATGTAGATATTTTTTTCAGGACAGAAATGTAAGCCGTTAAAGTGGTCGTTGAAAAAAAGTCAAAGTCAGCATAAAATCGCTGTAAGTAGATCTCTTTTTACGATAGGCTATTCATTCTTCTGCTATGGCGAAATTGCCGTATGAAAACCTTACAGTCACCGCTTTAAATTCTTAGGGAACATAACACACTCGAAGCTTGTTGACGCTATGTTTCATCGCCGCCGTAATGCTTTCTTAAAGCCGGACGTAACCTTGGGGATTTTAAATTTTTTTCAAATAGCGTACGTAACAACAAATAAGCGATGGCGTTACGAAATGTTCATCAAAAACTAGCGGAAGCACAAAATCTGAGAAGGAAGTGGAAGACGAGCCAGGCGTTTTGAGTGGTTTCCCGTCGTCATTCGCGACGGCAATCCAAGAAGCCCCCACCCCCCTCTATCACAATCCACAAGTCGTAAACAGCGTTACGCAAATAGGGCGTGGACTGCCGGAATAACAGACGAAGCCCGTCCCCCCTCCAACCACCGACTATATAGCGCGAGTCGGAGATGTGTGCGAGAAGGAAGGGCGTAGCTAGCTTTAATCCCGGCAGCGAGCTTGATATTTGTATGGTTGAGAACGCGGAGAGAGTGGGTGAGGCGCACTTAACATTCTCCTTCACCTGCTAGAGGAATGGTNTATTTGTATGGTTGAGAACGCGGAGAGAGTGGGTGAGGCGCACTTAACATTCTCCTTCACCTGCTAGAGGAATGGTACTAGGGGGAAGGGGGGACGACGCAAGGGTACAAGCCTGCATGTCGCCTAAATTGCTTCCCGTGGCCTCCCCCCCCCCTCGCATTTAATGGGGTGAGGAGTGGACCAACCCTCTCCGCCCCCCGAACAGCCGGCAACCAACCCTACCTCCCGACCACAGGCGACATCAACACGGCATCGCGAAAGGTCGCTATTTTCGGCCCGCTAGGCAGTCCCTGCGAAGTCGCGCAAGTGATTATTACAGCTTGGCCCCTTTCATTGCTTGCTCGGTAAATGTTTTAAGATAAAAATATTTAGAGAAACTACAGTATTGACCTATGTAAGCTCTTACATCGCAGCACTGACATAAACTTCTGAACTACTAACGTATAATATTGCAATTAGCATAACATAAAATTTGAATATATTAATACGTTTTCACCTTTTTTACACCTACCAAATAACACAGGAAAAAACCCATTGAAAAATTTGTAACAATTCGTTGAATAAATGAGAATTTTCGATAATTACCCTGAAACTAAAATAATGGCACCATAAAAACCTATTTTAAAAATACTTAAATTTTAAATTTTAGTTACTGTAATGTAAGATTTTTTTTTGGTTCGGCATATTATTACAGGCTATATGTGGGAACCAAGTGAGACTAGTTTGCTGCGGCAACATTATCCACATAAAGTTAACTGATTTTTTATTTATTTCCTTAAAACACTCACTATACTGGTCATAGTAGCATTTTGTGCAAGTCGTTAATATCAGCTATAAGGGATAGCAGAGAACAGTACTAGAAACTTCCTATGCGTGATAGAGCATGCAATACCATCACTTACATTAACGTAAACACTGTCGGAATACTTTGTTTAAAGCTACCGAGGAGTCCAAAGATTAGTGAAATGTTGGTACACCTTATGATAAACGAAACACTGGCATCCTTATGCTAATTCATTAAAAAATATCCTGAAGAATTTGGAGAAAACGGTAGCAAATTTCAACACACATGCTCATGTTGTAGTTCCTTCACGTGCATAACGAAAATGGCGCCAAATATTTTGCCAAGCATTAATATTTGCAGTATTCTAGTGACCGAACCAGTGTTCAAAAACTATGCGTTCACTGATAAAAGTAACTGCACATTAAACGATCTACCGCTACGAGATATTACATGGTATTGGTCTCGTGCCATCTTTGTGTAGGGTTAACATCACTTATTTACCGGTACTGACTTGGTCAGTAATGAGTCGAGTTGCGCCTACATCTCAGACAGGTGTATAATATACGGATTCCAGTGCGTATTTCTTACTGCCTTCTACGTGTAAACAACGGGAGACTAGCAATTGTCACGGAAACATAAAATGTAGGAAATTACACCCAATTATTTCTGGCATGAATCGCAATGCAATTTATTAGGGCACAAAACTATTCGGTTTGATCATGTAGCGATAATATGCGGCATCAAGGTAGATACGAAAATGCACACTTGTTTAGTTGGTTGTAGCATATCGAGCTTTAAGAGACCTATAGGAGTATACGTTAACTCTATACAGTGTGTTTGATTACGTAGTTGAAAACTGAAAGAAATTTTGAAATTTTTCACCCTGTGGGATTCTGGAGAGCACTATTGTGTACTTTTCTGTGAATTAATTATATTCTCACGCACATTTAATTCTAGTATTTTATTTTGCTGCACTAAGAACTCAACGGCAACCGAATACTCTCACAATAATTAATCACAATGTTAAATGGTATGTTTTTTATTATTTTCACAAAAGCACTTAGAAATTTGTACGATATTAATTAAACTTTTTTATGAATCCTAAGTTGTCAAGACATTTTGGTCATCTACCACGGAAAAACAATCGTAATTTACCTATGGAATTCCCGATTATTGCAGCGTCAAAGAAAATAAGATGACGCACCGTAAAACTTTTGTGTGTACAAATAACACGAACTATGATATTTTCATTGAATAATCGCGGATATTGTCATGCCTCTACAAAAAAAAAATCTGCCGAGACAACCATTTAAGAGCGCATTATATGCGCCAATAAAAAAAAATAGATATGGTGTTTGCGACGCCGTACCGTATTCGCCTTGAACGGGTGGCCTGTTGCCGCAATCGCAGGGCACGAGGGAACGCGACAGGGGTTGGATACCGACCCGCTATACGTCTCGCTGGCCACGTGACACCATCGCACGCATGCAGGCACATCAGCGGCGCTGTTTACACAGCCAGCACACGGCGTCTGTCACCTGCCGGACAGTGTACAACACGCAAACACACACCCGACATTTCTTTCTACTACTCTACAACAAGCACCAGCAACGTTGCTTACGATAGAATACTTCTGACCTTCGCCTCATTCGATTTCACGTGAAGTAATACGATATATATATTTTAATTTATGATAACATTTTTACGTACTTGTCATATCCCGATTACTGAGAACACAGACACGGCGAAAATCTACTCGTGTAATCGCCTTATCCCTGTACACATCACGTAACTTTCGGAATGAACAATTTTAATCGATTTTATCAGCAATACGAAAGTAACCTTTAGTTTAGTTTAAAAAATATATACTTATGCCCAAATAGTGATCTTAGGCTTGTCCAAATTACGTGATTTAATAATCTCATTAACATAAATTTTTAATAAATAGCCCGACTGATGTTCGTGTTGTAGTAATATCTAGTACATACTGACACAAAACTGTCGAACAGCGAAGGCTTGTAGTCTTGTTACATCCGAGATGCCTATGCACGAGCTAAAAAAAATTGGCGGGACGAGAAAAAAATGAACGTTAATATCTTTCGGCCATAATGTTTTTGATTATCGAGCCAAAAACAAGAATGCGTACTAAATATTAAAAAGCTGTATTGAAAAATACCTTTGGCGATGCAAAGGATGCAAATATGTTGGTCCCGAAAAGGACGTGGTTATAGATAGCATAATGGTCGCGCTTTGATGTGTCGAAAGGCTACGCAACGCGGGCCCGCGCATGGTCGACCAACACAACGACACAGTGACTTCGACGGATACAAAATGACTACTCACAGAAGACTGGCACACAGGAGAGGTGGAAGGAGCGTGCAATCCCAAACACAGGAACACACAGACAGAACTATTGGCGCAGGGTGGACGAACTGCCGACAACACGACACACGACACAGGTCCAACGAAAACACTTGCACACTGCACGCGGACAAGAACGAGCAACTAAAACCAAGCAAAAAAACAAGGCTTGCGTCACGTCACGTCCACGCACGACTATATCTCTACACTAGCAGGAAACGTGTGTGCGTACACGTCCTTGGCTTGCAAAATAAAATTAAAAGGGAAATAATAAATGACATCTACAGAGACATTAAAAGCGTGCTCCACGACTCGTCACCAAAAGACGACACATCACTCAGAATGAAACAAGTGTTTCCATACGATTCATTTCTCTCGGGCTTGGTTTATTATTTGTTTGTTATTTTTCTGTGTGTCGCAGCAGTGATAGGCCCGCGGCTAGCCGGTTCCCGTGCGCATCGTGCGGTTGATGCCGGGGCGCGTGTTGCCAGGTCACGTCGGGGGGACGACACTCGCACGCGCGCGACGACAACAGNACATCCGACCTGCAAGGCGCGAGGCGGAGGACTGTCGCCCGAGGGCCCGGTGCGCGAGCACGGAGCCGGCCGACCGCCGCCGAGCGGCTTCGGGAGTCTCCGGCGTCGCTCGGCGCCCCTCGCACGACCCCTTTCAACCCTGCGCAGGACCGCCACCAGTGGCGGGGAGCAGGTCCACAACTCAGTTCAGTTGTGAATACGAAATTACAGAATAAACACGCAGTCGAAAGTGCCGGCACATTATCGATATTTTCTGCGTCTACAATGGAATGCGTACAAGAAATCACTCTCCGTCTCTTGTAAACAAAGATTAACTAAGTTTCGACAACTATACCATTGGGAAAACGCGCATCGTGTTCGTGCGCACTCAGATTAATAATATTTCGCATGAGAACTATTTCTTACTTGGCATTACGCTTATGTCCCCCTGTTTTTATTCTTATTAATTATAAAAATAAAATTGTTACATATAGAGAATATACAAATTACAGTTTTATTCAACCAAAATAAAATACTTAGCCAGGTTCATTAAGGGGTAGAGGTCATAATTAAACAAAAGAGTTAATTATAATTTCGTAATTTATTCAAAATAATTACAAAGAAAATACTTTCGTCTCAATATCTCACAATAAATTGATACCTGCAGCTATTTACAATTGATAGAGACAATCAGTACCTACACTTTACAATTAGCTCAAAAAAATTAATGTTAACTAAATAACTAAAAGCATTCACAATAGACAGTGTATCAAAACCTTGGAAGTCCCACTTGACGTCGGGCGCAGAATCTGCTACGTGTTTTTCACCGTATACGAGGCAGCATACATCGTGGTCTTCCAGAACTGATCCAAACTATTCGACAAAGGTAGGAAAAACGTCCACAACTAAATTTAATAACGGGCAGGTGAAAATACGCAACGCGACGCACTTTTTATAGGGAATTAGAGCCCTTGAACACGAAACGAAAACATATCGTCTCAAATTTGACGACTTTACCAAAGATGTTATAAGGCGAAAGGTGCACGAGTTTTACACAATACAGAAAACAGCACCAACGTTAAAAAAAAGTTTGGTAGCTGGGAAACATTACTGATTGGTAACGGAAGAAGATTAATTATAGTTCACGTCGGTGGCGAGAATGGCTTTGCTGACAATGCACTGTTGATTTTTACGTCATAATAGAAGATAGGCGATTACCACGGCGATATGAACTTTGAGAAATTTTCCAAACGGGTCAGCTGCAAATTACTTCCTAATTCCACCCCCAACTGTGTTTTCGTTTCAGATAACGCCAGTTGCCACAATAAGTAAGAGAACGAGAAACACACAACGCCAGCACTGAAAAGTCAGATACAAAACTAACTACGACGGAACAAAATTTCTTTCACAGGATAGCGAAAAAAGGCACAACTTTTGTTGTTGATTAAAAGAGAAGAGAACTGACATTTTTTTCAAAAACGCCGAACACTCTGTCTTACGTCTGCCACACTATCACCCAGCCATTAATCCTATCGAACTCGTTTGATGNGGCATAAAGAGGAATATACGGGAAGTTTTATCTAGGTCACAGAACATGACTAAAAGATGTGAAAAATATTTTGCTGACTATCCTCAGGAAAAGTGGGAAAAGTGCGGTGAGCATGTCGTGAATTGGTAGAAGATTTCTATTTCAATAATGATGCTGTGATGGATGTACAAGTTGACTTCATAATAAAATCTTCAGAACGCTAACGATTTGGCTAGTGGATCTGATCGTAGCTAACCTGGCGGCAGTACCGTCACATCTGGTTCAGATTAGATGAGTGGCATTTAATTTAATTTTACAAATAATAAATATCCTTACAAACTTGTAAATATGTGTAAATGTAACATGTACGGCATATGAAAAACTATGTAAATAAACCTTAAATGTACGTATCTCAGAGGTTTTTTTTTTTCAATCGTTTCTGTTGCTGTGTAAACGTGGACACTNAAATAAACCTTAAATGTACGTATCTCAGAGGTTTTTTTTTTTCAATCGTTTCTGTTGCTGTGTAAACGTGGACACTTGCCCGTCTGGCCGGCTGCGTGCTTTTTCCTCCCTCCGAACACCGCAGAAGGGGAAGATGCGCAAAGCCAAACGAGGGGGAGTTGATTTGTAACTTGTCCCGCTTTATATATAGGCTATATATAGACACTCACACAGTGAGTTCGAAAATTACACTCCCAAACTGCGGGAGGTGATTCCTTATGAGAAATGAACTCGAAAATATATTGGGCACCATATTCCTAAACGGAATATTAAAGGAGATACCAGCCTATGAAAATTGGGTTTTGAAAACATATTTTTGCCGAATGCCCTGTACAATGCCTACAAAGTCCGCAGCAAAAAAGGTGACTTTGCTTCCCCTGTTGCAAACACACATGCGTAATGCTGGCCGTCCTCGGTCTGTGCGCACTGTTCGGCTTGAGGAAGTGATACGTCAGCACATCGACGACGTGACCTCCGCTAGTACACGTTGCATAGCGCGCCAAATGGGCGTGTCTCATTCCACCGTGTGGGACGTACTGTGGGTAAATCACCGCCATCCCTACCGCTGGCAGAAAGTACGAGGCATTCAGCGAAAATACGTTTTCAAAATCCAATTTTCACAGGCTCATATCTCCTTCAATAGTCTGTTTAGGTAAATGGTGTCCTTTATATTTTCGACTTTATTTCTCATAAGGAATCACCTCCCGCAGTTTGGGCGTGTAATTTACGAACATCGTGTGTATATACATTTTTATATATACATAATAACAAATACAGCCACAATATACGTCTTCTAGAGCCACAGCTTCGTGCACGAGAATCTCGTGTAAGGCAAAACGTAAATGTTTACATATTTTTGATCAGCATGGAATTCAGAAGAATATACCAGAAAAGCGGCTTCCTTCTCCTGTTCTTTTCGCCACCGTTGAAGCACACGAAATACTTCCAGAAAATCAGATACACTTAATAAGAATATCACGGAGATCCTGAGTGAATGTAAAGTGTGTGAGCATTTATGCAGAAACATATTTACGCGGAAAAGCACGAACATAACCGCGAAGAAAAATAAATAAATAAATACAAAATGTAAAGCAGTGTTATCCTGTATGCATATAACACAAACATTTTTTCAAGTATGGGGTGTGTAATTTTTTAAGTCCACTGCTGACAGAAGCTAGAATAACGGCTTGATTACCTGGAAGAATACATCAGCATTAGTGGTCATTCACGCGAATCAGATGGGCATACACGACACGTGTCATAACTTTGTCAATTGGTTACAAAGCCCACACGTGCTAATTGGGCTGTTTGTAATTACGACTCTCAAAAAAATCCAATAATGAAACAAGAATCATCAGGTGGACTCCATCACTCATCTCATTACTATTTTTTATTACGTTATCAGAGCTCTGTGAGAGGGAAACGTGGGAGTACGTGACTAGTATACGCCTCTGTATGCATTTCAGAATTCATATTGGGGAAAACAGTCAACAGGTGCCCAATAAAATTACTACGTGCTCATTGTGACATTGCGTAATCAGTAATTTTTCATTACGTATTTATAAATTGATACTTTTGACACAATCGCCACCTACGAGAGTTTATATACCGAATACATACTTTGGAAAATAATCAACACCATTTCAAAAGTTGCTTAAAAGTGGACCTTTAAAACACGAGAGTTATTATATACCATGGTATTTTTACTAATGCTATGTTGTTTCCAAACCTGTGAAAAAACAACGATCGATTTAACAGTAAAACACAGTGTACCCGTACAGGACTAAACAACGAACTGGAGGTCGGGAGTGCCAGGACATTTATGATTCTGAATAATGTAGGCGTGCAATCATTTCAAATCAAATAAATAATATTTTTAAAAAATTCTACACAGAAACTCGCAAATAGACTAACCTTGCCATTTCCTCGAACATTTAACTGATGGCCAATACGAAAAGGAACACCTTAAATTTTATACAAACTTTTCAGTGAAAACCACGAAAAACATTGTATAATAATAATAAAAAAAAAAAACAAGACTGGCTTGTTGAATCAGCACCTCTACATATTTTTTTGCGTATTAGTTTAATTATCAACTTCACTAATAGCTGATTCACACAACTGCCTTAAACTCACTGAAATGCACACATTTCCTTGATTGGAGAGCAGATATTTTTAGCTATAGTACAAACTTCGAGAATTAAAAAAGAACTTGCTTTGCATTTACGAGAGCAGCAATTTTATAACAACAAGGTAGGTGCCGACACTTATTAATTTACTCATAACATTTTACAATTCCAGACGGTGTTTATAATAATGGTAAGTAAATGTCATTACTGAATTCTAATGCTACTTGGATCACTTATGATCTGCTACGCAGGGCAAAGTCTGTCTTCACATACGATAAAAGGAAAGCATTTCGTGAGGAACAAAGTCTCGCGCATAATCTTCTAAATGTTCAGGCTCAAATTTCGCAACTGATGTTGACTAACACTACCACAGACGCAAAATTAATTTTGTATTTTGTGAAGAAGTATCTTCCTTCTAAGAGTTCTTTGAAGAACTCAGCTCGTTGTAATTGATACATCTTTTTCAGACCAAGTAGTGAAAATGTTCTCAGGGAGGGTCAACCTGGATGAAAATAAGCTGACGCTGACTAGAGTCTGCTGTCGGTTGTTTCTACCAACCCGGTGAATGAGTGAGATTAAGGGTGAGAGTGGAAATGTAGCGAAATTATTATGGAGGGGAGTGTGAACTGAACGAGAGTATTCCGAAATAGTCTCCATAACATGGCAGCATCAGCCCACACATTTCCCATGTTAGATTCTCCGTAGGAAAAAATTCACGGCTGTCGGGACCTTGCATCGAAACGGGGACCTCAGGAGTAGAAGGCTAGGATCCAAGCCACTGGGCCAACTGTGGTAACAAAAAAGGTAATTAAAGAGGGATGAAACCGCAGCTCGTACTGCGAGATCGAGTCGCACACGCCAGCAAATTGGCGTCACATGACCAGCAGCATGATCGGGACGTCGTTCGTCAATCGCCATACGGCAGACCTGCCAATAGGGAATCTTCCGCTGCACGCGGTAGCCATTCAAACACAAGGTCCGTTCCCAGAGCCTTGCGCAGCCAATCTGCGAATGGGAACGCCCACATCGAAGAAGCCGCCCCACCACTTCGCCTCCGCATGGTTACTTATTCTGTGCCGTGGGTTCTGAAAACAAGTCTGTTAGCAAAAAATAAAATGAACTTATTGCAGCGCTTAAATATTTCCCCAAGCACTGCGTTGGTCTCAAGTTGAACATTTGTTATGTTGCTACAAAACTTTGTCACGGTAGTTAATTAAACTATGTTAGAGTTCAATAAGCGTATAACGGTGTCGATTCAGAATATCTCAACTTAATTCTATAACTTTATTATTTCTCAATTGGGAGATACATGATGTTTGACTGGGTATAATTAGCCATATTCCTATATTTTATAAATGTTATACAAATTGAAAGTAATATACATTTAATATATTTCAATTTTGGAGGAGATTAGGTACGTTTAGCGTCTAAGTCATTCATAGTTTAATTGCATAGGCTATTTAAAAAAGAAATTGCAATCTGTACTGAGAATATGTTTGTAATTTTACACACGTTTGTAAAAGTACAAAATGTCCCTTGTAAAATTTCTCGTTTGTAAAATTACAACAACTGTGTTTGAAATAGGATAAATAATATACTACACTAACCCGTATCCACGAGATCTGATAAAATGATGGACACTCAACAACATAAAACTGTATGTGCAAAAACTAGAGGTAATTTAAAGCATAGTTGAGTGCAAAAAAAGTACAAAATGTAAATGTGAATAACGTAAAATACTTAAAACAACTCTAATAATACTAATAAAACAATGAACACAATTTTGTATTTGTCTTATTTTGTCAATACCAAATTGTATACAATATAAAAATAAGCTTGTACCTCGTAAGATAAGTTGCACGTGTGGTAAATAGTGCGAAGATGTAACGCATGGGACACGGGATCAATTCCCTGTGCCGACAGTGTGTCACTGCCAGTTTTCTTTCGTAAATAATTTTATATTTATTTTTCTCTCTTATTCATTACATTTATTTTATAAAACAAAACGTATAATCTTATTTCTACTTTTTAATCATGTAAGTTGAAACACAAGAGTGTAATTTGCAATGCTACAAATATACCGACACTAACGTTTGTGAAAAATGCAACACCAAGAGGAATACATGTGACTTAAATGTACTTTATACCACAGATTAGGTACATGAAAATACACAATTGAACAGGATTACAGAACTGTACATGTTCTCTGTCTTTGAGAATTCAGTATGATGTGAAGTCCCCCACATCTGCAATCAGAGCACCCAAACGGCGTGGCATGGAATCAAAAAGTACCAAGATATGTTCCTGGTGATTCTCCCTCCACGCGGTTTGTATGCGAGTCCACAAAGAATCAACAGAGGTTGCTGGAGCACCGTGACGAAGCCAACCATCAATAACCCAGATATGTTCGATAGGCGACATGTCAGGCGAACGTGCAGGCCTGGGAAACAGTGGTACCCGTCGTTCATTAAAGAAGACTTGCACATTCTTCGCCACATGTGGCTGGGCATTGTCCTGCTGAAATATTGCATGTGGAGTAGCCTGAAGGAGAGGCAGTGCCTCGCGCTCTAAAACCTCGCTGGTGTAGTGGTTGCTGTTCAGATTGCCCTTAATACGGAGGAGTCGAGTTCGTATGTTGTATCCAATGGCGACCCACAACATCACACTTGGCGTTTGTCCATCACGCCGCTCCACGATGCAGGCTGCCAGATTGCGGTCATCACGGTAGCGTCTAACAGGTATGCGGCCATCCCTGTAGGAGAGATTGAAGCGGGACTCGTCCGATAACACTACATTTTGCCACTAAGCGCGCCAGTTACGGCGTTCACGTGCCCATTGCAATCTGAGGCGTTTGTGGTTTCTGGACAATTGAAGCCGACGCAATGGTATGCGTGCCACAATCCAGCTCGCAGCAGACGGCGTTGAACCGTCGACGCAGACAGGTCAACACCCGTTGCAATGCTCCACTGTCGAGTCAACACTGTGGACGTGGCTGTACGGTTCGTTACGGCCATGTGGGCAAGATGGCGGTCATCCCGTGCTGTGGTCACATTACGTGGTACAGTACCCGCTGTTCGCTGCGTATGGACCTCTTCTTTCCGCTCGTTCCACACGCGCATCACTGTCGCAGCAGCATGGCCTGTACGAGCCGAAATGTCACGGTATGACAAATCCGTTTCCCGGAGACCGATCACTCTGCCCCGTTCGAACTCACTCACATTCTGATATGGCACACGTTCACGACGACGAGGCATACTGGCACTTGTTTTCAATTCGTTTGACTCCTCTTCACTGACTGAGCTTAGCGTAACGCGGACCTTGCCGGTCACACACGAGAGGGCACTGCTGGGCCTACATGTATGCCATATTTTTGCAATTATAATCACTGATTGCTGGTACACTGTTCTACACATAATCCGAGTGTTGATTCATTTGTGTAATCCATTCTGGATGTTGCATTTTTCAGAAACAATATTATACGTTCCGTAGATTTTACAAGAAAACCTGTTGTGGTTCTAGAAAAGATTTTCTTGGTNATTTGGGTGATCCATTCTGGATGTTGCAATTTTCAGAAACAATATTATACGTTCCGTAGATTTTACAAGAAAACCTGTTGTGGTTCTAGAAAAGATTTTCTTGGTAAATGGTTTCCAAGAATTTTTTTTGTAAAAGTACAAAATATTTTTTACAGCGTGATGGACACGCACGTTAATTAGTGTAGATGCCGTACCTACACTTATACTTTTGGCGCAACGATTTTTAAAATATCGAAAAAAAATTCGCTNGCGCAACGATTTTTAAAATATCGAAAAAAAATTCGCTTAGAGTAACTATAAAGCTTTAGAAATTTAATACCTATGTCAGAGTTACGAATGTATCCATGCCAAATGAACATAAATTCTATTTTCTTGAGCCTTCTCTAAAGTCAACTGACTTGTGCTTAAAAAAAAATAGCTCACGAGTTCGTCACCAACTAATGCGTAAAATTTGTCGGTGCGTTGCATAGTTTTTTGCAGTTTGAAGTTATTATACAGGCTGAGTATAAAAGAATACCCCAAATTTGAAGGTCTATAATATCNATAGTTTTTTGCAGTTTGAAGTTATTATACAGGCTGAGTATAAAAGAATACCCCAAATTTGAAGGTCTATAATATCAAAACCGAACAACCTACAACCTTGATTGACCAATGAACCATGGAACCGTGAAGTTTGTTTACCTTACATTCATAAATGATCAATGTGACCACCACGAGCGGCCCGAACGACATCTACGCGATAATCAAACTCGTTCCACACTTTTGTCAGTATGNACCACCACGAGCGGCCCGAACGACATCTACGCGATAATCAAACTCGTTCCACACTTTTGTCAGTATGTCCGGTGTAGCGGTTTGGATGGCGTCCGTAATTCTCGTTTTGAGGTCGTCAATGTTAGCCGGCAATGGTGGACGAAACACTTGATCCTTTATGTACCCCCATAGAAAAAAAAACTCACGGGGAATGATCCGGGCTTCTTGGGGGCCAGTGATGAAGAGACTGGTCACCAACTGCTCCTTGACCAATCAAGCGTTGAGGAAACGTCTCGTTCAGGTATACGCGAACATCTAGGTGCCAATGGGATGGCGCACCATCCTGCTGGAAAATTAAGTCCCCCATCACCTCTTCTAACTGAGGAAAAAACCACTCTGTAATCATGTCCAAATAAGGTATTCCAGTAACAGTGGACTCGTGAAAAAAGTAAGCTCCGAAAACAGTGTCTGTGGATACAACGCAAAACACGTTCACTTTGGGTTGAAGCGCGCTCGTGTTCGGTGTTTTCATGTAGAGGCTCCTGACCCCATATCCACACGTTGTGCCGGTTCACCTTACCATTTGTATGGAACGTCAATTCATCGCTAAAAACCAGCTTAGACATGAAGGCATCGTCTACCTCGTTCAGGNCTTACCATTTGTATGGAACGTCAATTCATCGCTAAAAACCAGCTTAGACATGAAGGCATCGTCTACCTCGTTCAGGGCAAGAACGAAGGCGCAGAAATCACGCCTCAGTTCTTTATCCCTTTCGGCAAGAGCCTGTACAAGCTGTAACCTGTATGGCTTGTACAGAAATCGCTTTCGCAACACTGTCCATAATGTCGATTGAGGGATTTGCATTTCCCGGCTAGCTTGTCGAGTTGATTTTCTCGGACTGCTAACGAACGCTTGTTGAATCCGTTCCATATTCTCTTCGGACACACGCGGCCACCCGGAACTTTTGCATTTGCAAAGGCACCCTGTGTCACAGAGCTGACAAAATTAACGTACCATACTCCACCTATCGGGAGGACGACGTCCGTATTTGCGACGGAATTCACGTTTAACAGTCGTAACCGATTCACAATTAGCAAACTGAATAACACAGAACGCCTTCTGTTGTTTCGTCGCCATCGTGACGCGGACTAACACGCAACAGACGCTCTCAGTGTCATCTCTCGGTACATAAAGGAAACATCAGACCATCCCCTTCACATTGACGTGTCGAATGCGAGCTTGCTACCCCCTCACCACCTCAAACCTAGAGTAACGAACGCCATCCAAACCGTAACACCGGACATGCTGACAAGAGCGTGGAACGAGTTTGACTATCGCGCAGATGTCGTTCGGGCCGCTCATGGTAGTCACATTGAACATTTATAAATGTATGGTAAACAAACTTCATGGTTACACGATTATTTTGATTGGTTAATCAAGGTTGTAAGTNTGAACATTTATAAATGTATGGTAAACAAACTTCATGGTTACACGATTATTTTGATTGGTTAATCAAGGTTGTAAGTGGTTTGGTTTTGATATTATAGAACTTCAAAGTTGGGGTATTATTTTATACTCATCCTGTACTATCGCTCTGTATATTAACGTGTTTGCTTTGTTCCCTGCATAACCAAGTAGTGAAGNATTTTATACTCATCCTGTACTATCGCTCTGTATATTAACGTGTTTGCTTTGTTCCCTGCATAACCAAGTAGTGAAGATAGCACAGCCGATTGGACGTACACGTGACATAATAGCGCGTGTGTGAGACAACAAAACTAAGATGAACCCCTTATATTTCAACCGCTATGAAATATTCTATGTTAGGTAACAGTGTTGCAGTGGCTTTTCTTTAGGAGCTTATTATTGTTCACAAGATTCGAGATGGCGAGTAAACAAAAGTGAGTAATAATCATAGCTACTAACTCGTCGAGTAATGTTATCCTTAAGATATGCAAGGTTAGGGCCGGCCTTAGATCATTCGGCGCCCGAGGTAATGGAGAATTAATCCGCACCCGCATTTTTCTCATTTAAAATTAAAATTATTGTAATATAAATGCAGTTTCGTTTAAGAAATTTACAAAAAATATTTGCCCGACTCTACCATTTACTATGTAATGTTGATTTACAAAACGAATTTCACATTTATGTAATCGCCATAATGTGTTAAATTTATTGTCACACCCGTGCCTGATTTGCAGTTTATCTTGTCGCTGTCACCAAACTTTGTTAGTACAGAACTCCGACTCCATAATAATTCTTACACACACAACTCCTATGNATCTTGTCGCTGTCACCAAACTTTGTTAGTACAGAACTCCGACTCCATAATAATTCTTACACACACAACTCCTATGTAGCGGGAAAATGAACTTATATCAGAAACAGTCAATAAATATTTGTTTTCTTCAGTCCTGGAAAAATGAGACCTGTAACTTCCTTGCGATCACTGTAACATCAATGAAGAAGAGATTCACTCAGATCTACCATTAAATATATCATGTAAATATACAAATAAAATTGCACATTTTGGTACACTTAATTTCTTTATAAAACGGAGCCTTTCTTGCCTTGGTCTGGGCAAAATTAGTTATAGATAAAGAAAGGTCCATCTTGCGAGCCATGTCATTCTCTGTGGACAATATCGCCATCGATGGGAGCCGTTCGTCACTCATAGTAGATCGAAGATAAGTCTTGATCAATTTTAACTTCGAAAAACTGCGTTCACAGCTAGCTACTGTCAGCAATACTCAATGTGACACCTACATATTAGGAAATGTAGTGCTCATATTTGTGTCCTCTATATGTTGTAAAACTTTCTTAGGAGATCTCTTCACAGATTATGGCACAAAACACTGGAAATGTTTTAATTTTTCCGAAAGCTTCAAGCCAATAATATCCTAATGACTTCCATCGGTGTTTGTTAGAGCTGTTTGCAACACCATACACTTGTCCAGTAAAGCCTTATCAGCTTCTTGAGCATTATCGAATTGTTTTGAGGGTTAGCACAAGAAATACAAAAATCTCCAAATATTTTTGTGTTTTTTGAGTTGCTTTTAAACCGTTGTTGCCATGATATTAGTGCAGTCTCAAGCGTGACATTGAAAAAATTCCGTTTAAACTGTTCTTCTGGACTAACATTTAATGACTTGTCAAGGCCTTCATATTCAAACTCCCTCTTCTTTCATCGTGTACGAGTGTGATCTCCAAACGAATCATCAGCTCCTAATGTACATGCTAGCTCTTTTGCAGCTGTAACTGCAGTTTAGTAGCCATCATTTCTTTAGGAAGATACGTACTCCATACAACTCTTGATTATAGTGGTGAAAGTACAAATATCCATCACTGGGCTTTGCATTGATTTACTTACAATGTTTACTTGATATAAAATATCGTACCATNGAAAGTACAAATATCCATCACTGGGCTTTGCATTGATTTACTTACAATGTTTACTTGATATAAAATATCGTACCATACAACAAGATAGTTAAAAAGTTCAAGTTTAATTAACTGGTCAGCTAAAGTGTGTGTTTCGTAACCCAAACCAGCATCTATCAAACTAGATTCAATCACTGCAATTAAAGCATCATACACATTCTTCACCTGATATCTAATAGCCTTGAAACTATCAGTTAAACTTTCCCAGCGTGTAGCACGTAGTGGTTTCACAGTGAGGCTGGTCACATAGTTCTTCAAAATTTCCCAACGTAGAACAGAAACTGTGAACAATACACATAATTTCTGCAGAACCCCAAACAGTGTGATATAAATACACTGAAGAGCAAAAAAAANGAAACTGTGAACAATACACATAATTTCTGCAGAACCCCAAACAGTGTGATATAAATACACTGAAGAGCAAAAAAAACTGGTACACCTGCCTAATATCGTGTAGGGCACCCGCGAGCACGCAGAAGTGTCGCAAGACGACGTGGCATGGACTCGACTGTCTGAAGGTATGCAGGAGGCAATTCACACCATGAATCCTGCAGGGCAGTCCACAAATCCATAAAAGTGTGAGGTGGTGGAGATCTCTTCTGTACAGCACGTTGCAAGGCATCCAAGATATGCTCAATAATATTCATGTCTGGTGATTTAGGTGGCCAATGGAAGTGTCTAAAGTTAGAAGAGTATTCCTGGAGCCACTCGGTAGCAACTCTCGATGTGTGGGGCGTCGCATTGTCCAGCTGGAAGTGTCCACGTCTGTCGGAATGCATAATGGACGCGAATGGGTGCAGGTGATCGGATTCATTTGCTCCTGGATTCATTTGAAGAACTTTTGCGTGGACACCTTTGTTTTTTACCTCTCATATTGGCATCATTTTCATATCCGTTGCCACGGCAATCCTCTAATCTTAGACCATTTTCGGCTGAAGTTCTTAACAATAGTTCTGACAAACCATCTCCTGTACAATTACTGGTATTTCGAAATCCCAAACAGTGTTCTTTTATTTTAACTACACTATCTTTTACCTTCACAAACCTTATTGTGAATGACATTTTTTCAGTGTTACTGATATCTGGGGTGCAGTATAACATTATGGGATAATGTTTGACTTTTTGAGCCCGTTTGTTTATGTTTTCGAGTACAGCTTCACCTAACATGTTTATAAGTTGATTTTGTATAGTTTTCCCGCAATAATGGTCGTTTGATGACTTGGCTGAAACACGCCTTAGGTGTTCGGTGTTCACGCATATTTCCCAACAGTTCTACTAGACAAAAAAAGTTTCCATTATACTCTATAAAAAAACTTGTCCGAGGATCCCCTGAAAGTCAAATTATGCTGGGACAAGAACATAGTAATAGAAGAAGGCATTCGAGCACACACTTCCAGTGTTCAACTTCATTATTTATAAGTTGTTGATGTTTTGAATCAATACCTGGATTGATACTAAGTTTGGATTCACACTTTTCATGTTCTTTCAAGCTATCACTAATTTGCTTCCAGTCACAAAAAAACTGTTGTTCGCAGTTTTGAGCTACAGTCCCTATTAAATATTTTGCATCAAAAGCAAAATGCACATTCCGGATTGTTAGAATACAAAAGCCATGACATTTTAAACTCTTTTCCATTAACTAGCTTCCTAATGGTATATTTTATAGAAAAATGCCATTGGTTTGCATCTAAAGAAAAACAGTGTCTCTTATTCCTTGAGGCCCGGTTAAAATAAGCATGTCTATAACTGAAGGCTGCAAAACTTTAGGCCATAACACTGGATCGCACGAATAGATACAATCATCTGATTTTTTCTCACTTTCTTCTGAAACTAGCTTAAGTTTTTTCTCCAAAAGAGTTTGGTAATGCGTAGATTCCAAAGGCTCCACCTCTACTTGGGAAAATGGTTCTGCTGTTGGGAAATTCTGTACATTTTTTCAGTGGTGTTGATGCCCTGATCTTCTTTATGAAAGTTGTCGCTGCTGGCATTGTCCCAGTATGTTGAAGATCTTACAAGGGAAGCTGATGTTGTAATAGGAAAGAAGAATTTATCAATGCTGTGCGCATTTTGTTTTATTTTAGCATCTTTCTCGGTTTTCCGTTTCCTGTTCTCAGCTTCAGATAATTTCTTCTGCCCAGATTTCTTCATACGTATTGCATATCTTGCCTAAAAAAAATCACAATTAATTTTATATAAATAATAATAGGAAAAATATACTATTGATAAAGACCCTGTCATTTATCGAAATAATTCAGAAGCGAGCTACGTGTCATTAAAGTTTATGCTGTAATCACGTACGTCATTGGACTTTAACTCGTCCGATACGCCTCTAAGAACTTTGAACTTAACGGCAAACCGTTAGCCCTCGGCTGATTTAACTCTGCGATACTAAGTAGAACAGGCTAGTGCGGTCCGAATGTGGCAAAAACTAATCAATGAACGACCTATACTGTGGCACTCTAGGATGCACAGTATTGGCAAGACTAGCGAGGTTGTTCTTGTGTAACTCGAAAGGCGGGGCTCTAACTATTGATAAATGAGTTACAATGTTATTTGAAAAGAATGAAAAGCATAATGTAGTTTGTGTTAAGACATTTTTAGATAACTTACAATGCTTTATAAGAGTAACCAGTAAAACAATTACAATTATGATACATTTTTGTTAATGTTTGAGAATTTTTAACACATATGCCTATACAAAAACACTTTTTAGCATGGTTATATATGTTGTAAAAGTATTATTAACTGGGATAACTGTAATTTGTAATAATTTATATTGTTTTCACTTGTAAGGAGCCCACAACTATGCAAATATATCTGTAGGATTATTTATGAAATCACTATTAATATAATTATTGGGCGCAATGATAATCTCATCATGTGAGAGGGTAATAGGCCTATATCACACCCATAAACATAACAAACCCGTCATGGCGTGATTTTTCAAAGGTTCGATTAAAAAAGTGTGAAGGAACCGCGAATAGACTATATTTAATGTCAAATACGGCGTGTTCCTGAAAGGCTTAGACAAATTTCACCAGAAGAAAAAAGTAATTGGTAACACTGTTTGGTCGATTTTTCATTTGGTACTGAAAAATTTACATCTAACTTGTTATTAAAAAAAACAAATTGGTATTTTTTTTTAATTGCGTTCACGCCGTTTTCTTTTCGTATCACATGTTACGGAGCTCGTCTTCAGAATTAGTTGAAACATGAGCTAATTCAAATTAAGCAATTATTCCCGCAAAACTTAGAATGCACGTATTTGGGACGTTACACTGTGGAGCAAGGGGTCAAGGGTTCAAATCCCTGACAAGACTTGGATGCATGTGCAGTTATTATACGTTTAATTTTTTCAATTTGTACTTATCCACACCTCCTTCCTTTTTCGATGCTGGAAGGTATATTCTACACTTAATTTTAAAANATTATTCCCGCAAAACTTAGAATGCACGTATTTGGGACGTTACACTGTGGAGCAAGGGGTCAAGGGTTCAAATCCCTGACAAGACTTGGATGCATGTGCAGTTATTATACGTTTAATTTTTTCAATTTGTACTTATCCACACCTCCTTCCTTTTTCGATGCTGGAAGGTATATTCTACACTTAATTTTAAAACGTCACAGATGTTCGAGACTTTCTCAGGATTTTAACCCGTAACCTCGCTGTCTGAAGATGACGCCTTAGCAAATGTCTTCTCAAGGAATAAGTTTAGATTTTTTTTTCGTGCGTAAAAATTTCCTCACCCCTTTTTTTTTTTTTTACCGAAAAGCCATTGGGCATAGAATCGAACGTTATTGTAGAACTTTTACAGAACTAGCAACAAAATAAAGTATTTCCTTTGGTGGTTTTCTTTACCTTGGGGTGAGTTACTCGACCGTAAAGACCGAAGCTGTGTAGGTATCGCAGCTGGAATTCGGGAATAGAAATGGCTGCGTGCCAGCACGGACATTGCCAACCCTGCGCGCAGAATATTACGGAACTGCCGCAGATTGAATGCCATTCGCNGCGGAGAATTCGTGTATACCGACCAACTTCTCCGGGTTGGAGAGGCGAAGTTCACGAACCATGTTGATAATAATCGCGCCACGTGATTAGGCAAGCCCGAAAGTTGGCAGCACTGTTGAAGGACGTAAAACGATGAGCTCCGCGACCCCAGGCACGACAATTGCACACAGTAGAACTTCAACAAAAACAGCATCTCTCTCTCTCTTTCTTTCTTTTTCTCACTTTATCCCTCTTCCTTCCTCACCTACCTAACTGTCCAGGGTTGTTGGAAGGACAATCCTCATATACTACAAGTTGAAACGCCTAGTCTTCCTGTCGAGAGTGTTCAACTGCAGCACGCCAACTACATATAAGAAATAAGAAGAGTTCGTGGTAAATTTATTACTGGTATAACTAGAACNAACGATGAGCTCCGCGACCCCAGGCACGACAATTGCACACAGTAGAACTTCAACAAAAACAGCATCTCTCTCTCTCTCTTTCTTTCTTTTTCTCACTTTATCCCTCTTCCTTCCTCACCTATCTAACTGTCCAGGGTTGTTGGAAGGACAATCCTCATATACTACAAGTTGAAACGCCTAGTCTTCCTGTCGAGAGTGTTCAACTGCAGCACGCCAACTACATATAAGAAATAAGAAGAGTTCGTGGTAAATTTATTACTGGTATAACTAGAAGACTGGTAACTGAATATATCTGAAACCACTCTCAGAGAAAATAGCCCCTGACAATACATAAATGCAAATATTTAAACGTCAATATTGAATAGTACACCTACAGTTGTACTGACAGAAATTAAGAAAATACAGTATACTCGTATCTTGTTCGGTTGATAATGTTAGAACTGGCACCCCTTGAAGTTAGATTTTTATAATACACATTACAGTAAGACTTGTCGAGTAGTAACCTATTCAGGTTTCTAACAATTTCATTTTGTAGGTTNAACTAGAAGACTGGTAACTGAATATATCTGAAACCACTCTCAGAGAAAATAGCCCCTGACAATACATAAATGCAAATATTTAAACGTCAATATTGAATAGTACACCTACAGTTGTACTGACAGAAATTAAGAAAATACAGTATACTCGTATCTTGTTCGGTGGATAATGTTAGAACTGGCACCCCTTGAAGTTAGATTTTTATAATACACATTACAGTAAGACTTGTCGAGTAGTAACCTATTCAGGTTTCTAACAATTTCATTTTGTAGGTGGATCATCCCACGATTAGTAGTGTTAAAATATCTGTATACCAACGTTTTATAGTTCTTTAGCTATACGGCGTGGCGTAGTTAAAAGAAATGCGACCTAAACTTACTTGCGCTCTAATTTATTGACACTAAAGTAAACAACCGTGAAATGTTGTACAACGAATTTGAAACATATATATCCTAATTAATATTATAAATGATAAAGTGGGTTTGTTTGTTTGTTTGTTTGTTTGTCCTTCTTTCACGTCACAACGGAGCAACGGATCAACGTGATTTTTTGCACAGAGATATTTGAAGGGCCGGGAAGAGACATGGGCTACTTCTTATCCCGAGAAAATGTCTCATTCCCCTCTGGGAAATTCTTATTGGAAAATGAAAAATGACACAAACTGAATAACAATGCAACGTTGCAACCGAACAACAGATCGACGTAATTTCTTGCACAGAAATAGCTGAAGAGCTGAAAGGTGATATTGGCTACTTTTTATCGCGAGGAAATATCTCAAAAAATGTACAAACTATAATAGTGAATCAAGTCGGAAAAACGTTTGCCGCCAGCACGCTCTCTTGCAATACGCTGTCTAAACCGTTAAATATGGAACAGTATTATGTATTAACTAATTGTGTAGAATAAAAAGACCTAAAAAAACTCCGTGGTAGCATATATTTATCTTCAACAGAGAAATACTAATATGTGTTTTTTCCATTTAATTCACCGAGACGTTAAGTTTAATAATATGTATAAAGTATAGAAGATTAACACCAAGTAAAATTCCACTTTATTAAAAAAAAAAATCTAAACAATAATTCTGTAGTCCACGCGAGCGGAGCAGCGGGCACAGCTAGTGTGTGTGTGTGTGTATATACTCCTATATATACACGTATATATATACACATACACACACATATGTATACATAAATATATATGTGCTATAGTCGGTTCATGACTGGAAGAGACTTTCTTGAAGCCCTGCTACAG
The DNA here is from genome assembly GCA_002778355.1 of Clitarchus hookeri. NCBI lineage: Eukaryota > Metazoa > Arthropoda > Insecta > Phasmatodea > Phasmatidae > Clitarchus > Clitarchus hookeri. Next base: position 549,447 of record NQII01000128.1, on the reverse strand, counting down.
ATCTACTTTCAAGCCCATTTCGTATTCTTCTACCAAAAGGTAAACAAACATTGCCATGTGGCAGTCACATGGCAATGTTTACGTATAATGTTTACATTCCACTGTGTNGCCAAAAGGTAAACAAACATTGCCATGTGGCAGTCACATGGCAATGTTTACGTATAATGTTTACATTCCACTGTGTGTGTGTACATGTGTTCGTACATGCACGTACCCATCATAAAAGTAATGTATATATTATTAATGGATATTCCACAAGCGTAAAGTTTTTAATCTTGAGAATTTCACACAAAAGAATATGTGATGCAAGCGAAAAACATTTCATTATATAAACCCAAAATGTGAGTATTAAAAATTAGATGTTT
>NQII01000128.1:532219-547331 GCA_002778355.1 Clitarchus hookeri | reverse complement strand
GTTAGCATCACGTCATTAATAATTGGCATAATAAGATACAAGTCTTTTCGAAACCCATTTGTAAGCGATAAATTAACAATTACGTTAAAACTTTAGAACTATTTCCTCTCTTTGTGCTGGCAACCTAACGGCATAACTGTATCCGCGCTCGCCGCTGTTTGTAATGTTATATGCATGTAGCTAACGGCTAGTGTGTTTTTTCAAAGGTTGATTTTCAAAAGTTTCTTCCAGTCGTGAACCGACTATATATATAATTTCTCGGCTTTTCATTCACGTAAACATTGAATATATGTTTCGTGCCAGTAATTNGTTTGTAATGTTATATGCATGTAGCTAACGGCTAGTGTGTTTTTTCAAAGGTTGATTTTCAAAAGTTTCTTCCAGTTGTGAACCGACTATATATATAATTTCTCGGCTTTTCATTCACGTAAACATTGAATATATGTTTCGTGCCAGTAATTNCGTGAACCGACTATATATATAATTTCTCGGCTTTTCATTCACGTAAACATTGAATATATGTTTCGTGCCAGTAATTAAGTCTTCTTTATTTGGAATACAACGAAAGAAAACAGCGGCAAAGTCAGATAAATATTATTTCTCTCTCCCTAAATCTCATGGTTTTGAAATAAACATTAACGAACAAAACATCGACTACAAAATTAGATTTCACTGTTTATATTTTACAGTGGTATAACACTACTCACCTTTGTAACATCATTACATTCCTAAAGACTGTTCACGGTAAAGTGAACACTTTTGAAATCCCTGCTTAAGATCTTCTTGTATACACATTGTGTATTTTTCCACCGTATGAAAAATAATAACACTGTAATGGGCTCCATTACTTTATTCACGCATCGGTAAAGTGAAACTGTGAAATTATTAGAAAAGTNAATAATAACACTGTAATGGGCTCCATTACTTTATTCACGCATCGGTAAAGTGAAACTGTGAAATTATTAGAAAAGTGAATATTTATTTACAGATTTGCCCATTCTTACACTTATATGCGTTTAAAAACAGAAAGCATGAGATATCATTTCTGCATTCTCAAATATTTACCTAACACTTTTAATTCAACGTTAAATACATGGAACTACTTTCCCTCCGTCGTTACCAACTTTACTGGGCGCATGCCAGTCAGTGTGTCCGGTAAAATATATGCAGGTAGGGGTGGTGACTTTTTTCAAAGGTTAATTTAAAAAGGGGTTAATTAGCAGTGGGCAGCCTATAATAGAATGATTTACAGTTGGTGATCGACCTCCTATGAGATATCATAGCAGGCAAAACTTAGCATTTAAATGTTAAGTCGTGTTGCCTTCCCTCCATAAATGCAGTTCCTTAGAAACTCGTGCGATTTTCTTCCGCCCCTAAGTACATAAACAGTATGCTCCCTGCATAAGGGGACGGAACAANTCTTAGAAACTCGTGCGATTTTCTTCCGCCCCTAAGTACATAAACAGTATGCTCCCTGCATAAGGGGACGGAACAACAACCGTGCTCTTCTTTCGCCAAGTTGGTTAATAATAACGATTTAGACTGGGCAGCATGTAAACAAACTTGGCATATCGAAACTATACTTTGTTTAATTTAACATTAATATAAGCAATATACATAGCTTGAGGGCTGTGGAAAATTCTCGCAGTGTCCGAATTCCCGAAGAAAAAAAAATCGCACAGAATTCTAACTAGGGCCTACTTGATATAATTTAATTTGGGAAGATTTATTGACAATATATTTGAATGCTGGTAACTATCTTATACAGCAATAGTAAATCGTGTATATAGTTTTCGATAAAAAAAATAACTTTTTGCAAACTGTTAGAAATATAAACAAAATAAATAAACATTACAAAATAACTGTTTTAGAAGTAACTAAATAATATCATCGACAACCATAATATTTAAAATTAAATATATTGAAAAAAAATTTTTTTAAATAAAATAATTTAACCGAAGCTTTCCAGAAAATGAAATTTTGTTAAAATTGTTATTTTTTTTATGTTAAAGAGCAATGTATCTCCAGTCGTGGCACTCAGCTCACACCCCGATAACAGCGATGTTATCTATTAATTATTGTAATATCTATTTTCTAGGTGCGTTAGGCATCGGCTAGCTCGGTAGTGAATAAATATATATTATTTTAACTGCCCTTATTGCCTAGTACTAACGAATCCCACGCAACAAGACCGGGTATGATTGTTTGTAAACTATTAACTGAGAAATTGCTAGATTCCTACGGCCGCAGTACGTGAAAAACACTCGCTTCTCGGCGATGTACCGCTCGCCGTACACCGTATCGTCGTGACAAATATATAATTGACTATANAATAATAACACTGTAATGGGCTCCATTACTTTATTCACGCATCGGTAAAGTGAAACTGTGAAATTATTAGAAAAGTTTTTACAGATTTTTCCATTCTTACACTTATATGAGTTTAAAAAAAACAGAAAGCAAGAGATATCATTTCTGCACTCTCAAATATTTACCTAACACTTTTAATTCAACGTTCAATACATGGAACTACTTTCCCTCCGTCGTTACCAACCTTACTGGGCACATGCCAGTCAGTGTGTCCGGTAAAATATATGCAGGTAGGGGTGGTGACTTTTCAAAGGTTAATTTAAAAAGGGGTTAATTAGCAGTGGAAAGCCTATAATAGAATGATTTACAGTTGGTGATCGACCTCCTATGAGATATCATAGCAGGCAAAACTTTGTTAAATGTTAAGTCGTGTTGCCTTCCCTCCATAAATGCAATTTCTTAGAAACTCGTGCGATTTTCTTCCGCCCCTAAGTACATAAACAGTATGCTCGCTGCATAAGGGGACGGAACAACAACCGTGCTCTTCTTTCGCCAAGTTGGTTAATAATAACGATTTAGACTGGGCAGCATGTAAACAAACTTGGCATATCGAAACTATACTTTGTTTAATTTAACATTAATATAAGCAATATACATAGCTTGAGGGCTGTGGAAAATTCTCGCAGTGTCCGAATTCCCGAAGAAAAAAAAATCGCACAGAATTCTAACTAGGGCCTACTTGATATAATTTAATTTGGGAAGATTTATTGACAATATATTTGAATGCTGGTAACTATCTTATACAGCAATAGTAAATCGTGTATATAGTTTTCGATAAAAAAAATAACTTTTTGCAAACTGTTAGAAATATAAACAAAATAAATAAACATTACAAAATAACTGTTTTAGAAGTAACTAAATAATATCATCGACAACCATAATATTTAAAATTAAGTATATTGAAAAAAAATTTTTTTAAATAAAATAATTTAACCGAAGCTTTCCAGAAAATGAAATTTTGTTAAAATTGTTATTTTTTTTATGTTAAAGAGCAATGTATCTCCAGTCGTGGCACTCAGCTCACACCCCGATAACAGCGATGTTATCTATTAATTATTGTAATATCTATTTTCTAGGTGCGTTAGGCATCGGCTAGCTCGGTAGTGAATAAATATATATTATTTTAACTGCCCTTATTGCCTAGTACTAACGAACCCCACGCAACAAGACCGGGTATGATTGTTTGTAAACTATTAACTGAGAAATTGCTAGATTCCTACGGCCGCAGTACGTGAAAAACACTCGCTTCTCGGCGATGTACCGCTCGCCGTACACCGTATCGTCGTGACAAATATATAATTGACTATAGACTGTTCACGGTAAACTGAGCACTTTGGAAATCCCTGCTTGTATGCACGATGTGTATTCTTCCACGATATGAAAAATTAACTTTGCAACAGGCCTGATCACTTTATTCATGCGTTGGTGAAGTGAAACTGTCCGTGCTTGTGTGAGAATACAATTACGTCACGCTGAACTGAACGGCAGGCACTTAAGACGCGTACTGGCTTAAAACCATCCGACCGCGAGATTGTTTCTGGACCAGCGTGTTTTGGAGTACAACTAGTCTAGGAATCTTATAAAGCTGAAAGCAAAATAAATCATTTCAGTATTCGCGAATATTTAATTAACACATTTAATTCAACGTTAAGACGCGGTACTAATTTCCTTACGTAGTTAACTTTACTGGGCGTATGTCAGTCAATGTAGTGTTAAAATATATGCAGGCAGGGGCAGTGATATTTTTCAAATGTTGGTTTCAGAAGTGCTCAAATAACTGTGAAGAGCCTAAAAGACGTAACACCGGCCGTCATCGCAGCGTATCCCTCGCTTCTTGGAGAGACCTTGGCCTCGCTTCTCCGTGTCTCTTGCGCAAGTCTCCCTAGGCTGTCGACGACAAACCTCTGACCACCGCTTTGGTGCGGGAGGATCGCCCCACCCTCTGCAGGGCGATGCTCCCCTCCACGTCGTGCTGCTTAATTGTTCCGTGCTCCGGGAATGTTGCGTGCGCCTGCCAATACTCCACACACGTTTATTGTAGTTAAATTGCATTTACAATAAACATTATATCAAAGTAGTGATTACACTTACGTAATGAATTCGGTACTTGGGTTACATTTCCTTAGTTACTATTTGTAACGCTCCATCCTCCCTCCGCGGCAGATGGCCGGGAGCAGGAGGAAGGGATGGAGCGGCGAGAGACTCCCTCGCTGTCTGGACCACACGTGTGCTAGAAATGGCCTGCTGCTCCCTTCAGCGTTAAGCCTACCAGTTGTTCGATATGTGACAGAATTATACACAATATTAAAACTAATGCTATAGTCTGACAGACGGCGAGATAGTGATAAAAACTATATTAAACAAAAAACACCTAAGATGAATAATTTCAATTAAGGTGTCTGCCATACATTAAACATGCGTAATATCATGTAGGGTCATCACAAGTTCTACACTATAATATTTCATAAATTTTAAAATTTTGTATATCCGAAGTCCTGAGTTCAGATTTTGGGGTAAGACTTGTGACTTTTTAGACATGAAATGTATTATTTAGTGTGTGCACTATTCATTTGCGACTACCAGAAGTAAGTGAGGAACACGAATAAAAACATTTATAGGCTGTTCATGGTTAAATTAGCAGTTTTGAGAGCCATGCTACGGATCTATTTTATTACTCACTTTGTATCCTTTGGCTATATGTAAGGTTAACACAGCTATCGACTGTTTTACTTTATTCATGCGTAATCCAAGAGGAAACTAAGGCATTTTTAGTAAAGAAAATGTTTTACTGACATGCAAATTAGAGCTCTTATATGTAAAAAACAAAAACCTCGAATTAAGTAGACATAAATTAACATATTACACTCCCAATAAAATGTTGAGTCATATACCTATTTTTATTAATCTCTTGCCAACTTAACTGCCAGCCTCCATGCCAGTCTGTACTGTACATATATTATGTTGTTACTGGTAGTGACTTTTTTCGAATGTTGATTTCAAACGTGTTCACTTCACTTTGAACAGCCTTCACTTCAATAAACTTTAACATTCGCCTTCGGAGATGGCACAGAATGCCAACAGTGCGTAGCTGTCAGTACGCACGTTTGCATGCTACATCTCGTCGTGCGTACAGAACTGTAGAGTGGTTGTAACGCCTTATAATATGCAATGAGTTGCACACTTGCGTACTGACAGCTGCGTACTAACGACGTAGCTACGATATTCTCCATTTGCCACTTTTTACTACGGCAAGTGATAACGTATGCTCTCTGGAAAGGTTTCTATACTTCTTTAACATTAACGTTACTACTTTTTGTTAATGATTCTTGTACTTATATTGAACACTATCCATAAAGTTATATTTTTTTCATAGTAAATATAAATTAAGAACAGAGAGAAAAATTATATGTTGATAGTTGGTAGTAAGAAATTTTTATGAAATATTTTTCTCCTGTGTTATTGGTAAAGTAAATGTTCGGCCATACCTGGCTTTATCAGGAATGCCATATTAGAAACAAATTTCAATGGTAAAACCGTTGACCACGAAAAAAAAACTTGTTATTTTATATTTAACCACGTACTGTTCAACTTGTAAACATTATCTATGTTTACTTTTTCCTCAGTTATAAAATAAAGTGGACCACGGTGGTGTAGTGGTTAGACTATTCGCCTCCCATCAAGGCGAGCGGGATTCAATCCCCGGCGGGGCAGCTTCCAGATTCTCGCACGTTCGAATCGGGTCGGACGATACTGCTGGTTGGCGAGTTTTCTCGGGGATCTCCCGTTTCCCCGTTCCCCGTCCTTGTATTCCGGTGCTTCTCATTTCTCACCTTACTTTACCCTCATCGGCCCTTAAGACCTTGATATTAAGATTCGTCCAAATCTCTCCACTACACTCTTGAGATTTTTTTTTTTTTTAGATAGCTTCAGTTTTGCAAAATGACATGTGAAAGTAAAATTTTTACTGTTTTTGTGATGTAGAGATAAAACAAACTACTTTCACGGCATTTAAAATTCATTTCAATTTTGGTTCTGTCTAGCTCACAAATAAACTGCATTGGTTTCTCTTTGGTGTTTTCTTTGACACTTATTTGCATACATGTGGCAGAAGGATACGCAGTAAGTAGCCTGAAAGTAGAACTTCAGCAGGGCTTTAGCAAATTTATAAGGAAGTAATCACGAATTAACTAGATATAAAGAGTTGCGCCCCTATTAACCATGAATAAGGGACTGAAAACCATTTGGCAAAAGCCCCCCCCCCCAGTGAAACTGGTGGGAGTCAAACCACCGCCTCCCAAAATGCACGGCAGGAGTGCAAAATGCACCGCATGGCCGAACACTCTCGATGAAATAGACCAACAAAAGTAAACCACAACTTAATCTAAAACGCTGCACTTGTTCTGGTAGACAGATATTAATATTTTCCTCTCAGTAAAAGCTATTTTTCACTTGGGAGAAAATTTTTGCGTCTCTCATTTTGGTTAGCTTTGTCTTAAATGTTGTCTAATGTTGCATGTTACTAAAATCAGGTGCTTTAGGCTGGGACGACGTTAAACAAGCACTTCCGACGTCATGCTCATGCTGACGTCACACCCCTGCACGTGTTTTGAACTCATGCCGAAAGTCACAGAAAGGTAAATTGGGCCCGCCATCCCCCGCCCACCACCCCTTNCCCAACCCCTCCCCAGGAAATCTTTTCAGCGCAGCAGCACTTCACCGCCGCTACCTCGTCATACGATTTCTCCTTTGTTAGTTCCTCAGGGTAAGCGCTAGCTTCGCGTCGAACGAACGCTGTCTCAAGCCTCACTGTGTGAGTAGTCCGGCACTGGGTTGCCACCGCTGAGAGCTATGGCTTTATTCTGAAGTTGCCGCTGCATCCCAAGTCATCACACACACACACACACACACACACACACACACACACACATGTTATTGTTACAAATTGCCCACTCCAAGTTTGTGAGAGATGCATGGTCTTAACCCTTTCAGTCCAAAATAAGTATATATCGTTAGGCGTTGCAACAAACAAATATTTTGTTCGGAACTGTACTGATATCCAGACGACGCTTTGTCTCACATCGAGACCAATATAAATCTATCTCTGCTTTATGTTACTGGGAGCAGTGGTTTATTAGGCTACGGAACATAATCTCAGCAGCGAATGATGTCTCCCACATCTTTCTTATTGGACGGTATATTCTGCTGTGTACAGTACACACCATTCACGCCACTTCATATGCAATGTTCCAGATAGACTGTAACTGAAAGGGCTAATAAAAATCAAAGAAATAAATTAAATTTCTTATATTTATTTGCGATGTTATAAAAATACACACAGCTATTATTTATCAAATACAACTCCCTACTCCTAATACTAACACTTGTTATTCCTATCAGTGAGCGCAATTATGTCCTTAGCACTCACTTTGTACTAGCTGTAGTGACTAAATGTTCACTTATTAATTACGCACATACAATAAAAATGTCCGTTGCCATACATTAACATAATTCAAAAAGCCCGCCACACACGCATGAAGTCCCACTTTCTTACAGCCCAGCCTGTCAGTATCGGTATCTGCTCTCCCCATGGCCTCACACTGCACTCGCTGGTCGCTGCGATGTCGCCCATCGCCCCGATGGTTACACACACCCGGGACTGATGGCCGTTCAAGGCTGCCGATGTAACTGAGATGGCCTAGCCCAGAATCTTCTTCGCGCCTCGAGCTGCGCCGAGAGAGGTGATTATCAGAAATTTGGCTCAACAGTTCCCAAGTCATTCATTCTTCCAGAGACAGGAGTGACGTCAGCACCATTAGCACTATCGCAGCTGGTGTGGTGGCTCTGCAGACGTATTAGATTGCAGTACAGTGAGAATGGGGTGCACTGTTGCCAGATTACTCCAGCTTTGCGATGTAACTGGCAGGCTCAGTAGCAAATGGCTGGCGAAGTAAATGGCCTGATTAAGATAATTATTATATCTGTTTACCTCCCTGACACCTCTTAAAAGAATCCAATCCTGCGACGCAAAGCCAAGCAGCTCCGTTGAAACTGAAACCTGTGAGGAATCCTATCATTGTGATTGCATGGCACGTACGCAACGGAAATGGCATTTTTTTGAGGCTGCTAGAAGATAACTTATCAGCCAACAGTGTACGCAGGAACAAGGACAGCGTTAACGACAGAGATCATGTACTGGAAAGAGAGAGTGAATGTCCATTACATCCCACACTTCAATATTAGAGTAAGACACTCTATAGTAACACATCCAGAATGAAATATGACAAATATCAGAGTTTCTGGACAATGCATTATTGAACGACGAAGTGTACATGATAAGAAATTGGGTGCGATTATCAACCCCCTTCCATAAATACGGATGGGTTGAAATCCTATTTGCGCATTTAAAATTTTCACTATCCGCTTTTGTTTCATCCTGCGGCTTAGTAATCTAATGTACACGGTGAATGAAAAAAAAACATCTCGGGTTTTTGTGCTTAACACCACAGTTTTCTATAAATTAATACGTAATGAATTGCAACATTGTAATTGCAGCGCCGACCAAAAGTTCTCAACACAACTCTTGTAGAAAAATAGAGGGGAAGGGGGGTGAGAAACATGTAATTGACACAGTGCTAGGCCTTAGTAGTTGAGGTGTCATACGACGCTAAGACACTTATCTTCAGGACACCTGGTGCGTGGTTGCATGTTTCGTAACTGGAACACGAGCTGGCGGTGAAAACGGAAATTCAGTCCTAAACTGAAATATATCATAAAAGAGTAATCTTAAGACTGGAGGCCTCTGGGCTAATAGTGCTTATTATATACAGTAACGCTAAAACATATCTGATTAAAATAATTTCAACCTGTGTTTTTTATGTAAATAAGACTGCTTTAAGTTATGCCCATTGCTATGTTAATTCTTATGCTATGAAATGTGCTTAATATGGGGAACGGACTAACCAACCAAACCTTCGAAAAGAGCGGAGTTAACAATTAGCTAACGGTAGAATTTGTATCCACTAAACACACAGATAAGTGCAATAATTCCACCGATACTTTAAATAACCTAGAAACAAATTCACGCTGGAAGTTATTGAAATGATACACGATGCAGGAGAAACCTTCTGCGACATTGTAACCTCGAGGGAAAAATTAAAACAAGCGCAGTGTGCGCCCGATGGCTTTTCGTTTCTAAATGAGCGTTTCTCGAAGTCATGCTTAGTTTTGCTTAATCAAACGTGTATCCTTCACCAAGTGTTTAAGTACTGTAGTAATCATTGACACGTACCTGAGGAATAGTGTGCTTGCTACGACCAGAGAAATATGCGATGTTGTTAAGAACTTAAAACAGTTTTTATTTCAACATTTATTCTTTTAGTGTTAATGAAACGAAAAAAAAAAATACATTTCAGTTGCTATTGCTTTTAAATGCAGGAAGGTAAGGCATAACGATACCTCCATAGCAAGAGTGTACGCAAGGGTAGAGCTGAAGCGGCTATAGTTCCTGCCAAAATGTCGAAATATAAATACATATAAATAAATTCTGGAATCTTAACTACAAATTGTGGTCTTGAAAACTGGAAAATTGAAAATAAACACTGCAATAAGTTTCTATTGAGTGTGCACTTCGAATTATTTTTTTTTACTTCGGGAAAAGGTGTTTTTCTTCTTCTGCAAAGAGCTCTCTTAATAAATCGGGGACCAGACCCCCACTCCTTCGACAATAAAATTCTGTGTGCGCAACTGGTCCAGAGTAATATTTCAGACGGAAAAACATGTTCAGACTGACAAGAATTATTGGGAAGGAATCGACCGTGGCCTCCAGTAAGCAACCACACAAATTTTCTCTTGAAATTATTTCGCAAAACCGCGAATACCCAAAATCAGGATTGCCGGGACTGCAGTCAAACCCGGCTTTTGCTGGATGCGATTTCAGTGCCCTACTACTCTGCCACACCGTTTGGGGACTATTATAAATATCACACGTTTAGTAATACACGTTAAGAAATAGACATGCCTATTTTATACGATAGATTAAAAAAAAAGTCGATTTCAGCAATGATTAGTTGGTTGTCAGGCAACTGTACCTTCAAGCTCACTGGAAAATACCCGATCCAGCCAGAAAACGAATCAGAGATCGCTGGATTATTAATCAGGCGTCCTGACCACTAATTTAATTGAATACACAGTAAACAATTGTTCGCAAGTATATCACACTAACATTTGGAAGTTCTATTTCACTGGTTTGGGAAACAGTTAAAATGTAAAATAAAGTCAACCAAATCGTATGGTTAGCAAGCGTAACTTTCTATATTCGGAGGCCGGCGTACATTGGGTTTCCCATTATTATTAGCAGTTAAGTCTTTCATTACACGCAGAGGACAGTATTATTTATAAATTAGAATGTGGAAAGGGATACTATTTTTAAAACATATAGGAAGTGACTTCCACAGAGACAATAAAAAGTTCGCTTTCAAAATGCGAGCGTAAAACGACGAACGTTATTACGTTAACGCTTGCTCGTTCACATCGCATTTTTCGCCGTCTCGTAAGTCCGTTCTATTTTCTCGAAGGGCGTAACTCTAGTTTACTGCCTCAGTGCTCAGTGTCCCATGTTGGGCCATTCACTAGCTTTGACGCCCCCACACGTCACAGTCTCGGCTCTTTTATCGCCTTTCAATGTCTCTCCGAGCCTCTTAGTGGCGCCACTCATGGGAGGTCTGNCGTCACAGTCTCGGCTCTTTTATCGCCTTTCAATGTCTCTCCGAGCCTCTTAGTGGCGCCACTCATGGGAGGTCTGGTGCTTTACATCGTAGTGTGGCATAAAAGGCGAAGTCAACTTTACACGATACGCTCGATCTTGATAATTAGGGAACTGTCAAAGTTAAATTTCATCGGGGAACATGTTTACTTGCTGTTGTTTTCGNGTCGCGAGTTGTAAGTGTAAGACCTTGCTGTTGTTTTCGTGATGGCCACATTATGTCGTTTAAGTCTAGTCGTCGTTTAAGCAGGGATATAGTAACCGGAAAACACATTTATAAATAGCGNCGTCACAGTCTCGGCTCTTTTATCGCCTTTCAATGTCTCTCCGAGCCTCTTAGTGGCGCCACTCATGGGAGGTCTGATGCTTTACATCGTAGTGTGGCATAAAATGCGAAGTCAACTTTACACGATACGCTCGATCTTGATAATTAGGGAACTGTCAAAGTTAAATTTCATCGGGGAACATGTTTACTTGCTGTTGTTTTCGTGATGACCACATTATGTCGTTTAAGTCTAGTCGTCGTTTAAGCAGGGATATAGTAACCGGAAAACACATTTATAAATAGCGGTTTGATAACCAGCATGTTTATAACCAGTCGTGTGTTGACTAAAACTGGCTGTGTTTTCAGCTGTAACGCCTCAAAACCAGCTGATTTTATCTGTCACAGCTATCTCAGTTTATTTTTGCACTGTATGTAATAACTAACGTAATACTTAATTATTTATTTGTTATTTATTTAGGCAGCTATACTTTATTTACTTCTGATTTAATGTGTATATTATTAATTGCGATTTGTTACAATTTCAGAAAGTGTTTTTAAGTTTAATTAGGCTAGTAGGCCTAAGTCTTTCTGAATTGCTACCATGAAGTTATTTGTATGTGGTTAAAATACATAGAGGATTTATTATTTAGTTGCCATAGTAACGCAAGACGTAATGTGTGATATATGATGTAGCCGTCTCGTGATTGGCGTGACTATAGAAGGCGTCGATAAGTACGTAGTTTAGGAGGCGTCAGCAATCTTGTTTTCCACCAGGCAGGTCGAGACCTAGTGGGTTATCGGCCTGGTAGGAATTTTAATTTTCTTATTAATTTGTCATAGTACGCACCGTTCATGCAGACTGTCCGACGCGACGGCGTGAAGACGCGCTCCATAGAACTGCGAGAATATAGTCTGTAAGCGCTGCCTGCATGGTTTAGTAATTAAATATTCATTTCAGAGCTACCACAATGCTGCGAGTGGTACGTATGGACCCCAGGCCAGAGAGCCTTGTGAGGGAAGAAACTATGGTGAAAGTCTACCGGGACCAGCCGACGAAGATTCTACAAGATGTTGCTGCGATTATGCATTTCCAGCTAAGTATTTTCAGAATTTCAACGCAGAGACGTCACCAGAAAGTCCTACTAATATTATACATGCGAAAGTCTTTGTTGTGTGTGTGTGTGTATGTTTGTTACCACTCAGTTCTATAACGGCTGAACGGATTTTGATTAAATTCGGTACGTAGCTACTTTAGGTACTGGAATAGGACATAGGATACTTTTTATCCCGGTAAATTGTACGGGTCCTATGGAATAACAACAAAACGTATTTCTGCAACGGCTGGGAACGTGACCGAAATATTTTTTCCCTCTGGTGTCAGAGTTTATATGGCCACCCAAGGACCTATGAAATGGCTCAACGACTGCTATCAATCGATAACAACAGGGACCGAATATTTAACGTGCCCTCCGAAACCCGGAAGCGCTCAGATGTTTTGCCACTAAATGGTCACCCATACAAATGTTTGCCACTGGGAACGTTTCTTAACTTTGGTGATCGATTAAGATCCCTTAGCCAAGCGCAAGAAGTAGTACCTAGGTACTCTTATTTCTAAATCTACAACTAGAAGAAACTCACGTTTTGATTTTCATACATCGACGCTGGAAAGCAGAAATGTGGTAACTAAGCAATAGTTGCACTTATACACTCCAAAAACAATACCCTACTTCTTGGCTATCGGATAAAAAATATTTCCTTCATTTTGGGTTGCCGTAATCTGTTAAAAATCTAAGCCAACATAGTATAATTTTATAATCCCAATTTATTTATAAGGATATCGCTGTAATACTCAATTGTACCCGGGCGAAGCTGGGCCGGTTCGCTAGTAATTAATATTTTCTAAAAATATTTTTGGCTCAAGTTACGCCATCTTGGATCATAGTATGTTGAAGTTGCTCTGCCTAATTTTGCCTACGGAGCCCTACCAAGTTCTCACCAGTTCTCCCGACTGAGTTGGTTTGAGAAAGAGAGTTATTTTAATTTAATTTACTTTTTGCAAGAAATTAAGGAATCTTTGAAAGGACATAAATTATTTTTGAATTTTAATAAGAGATGCTTACGAGAGCGGCTTCAGTCATAGTTACGGATACACTAAGAAAAAATAATTTAGAAACTTTTAATGAATTTCTACATAACAGTTGCGCAGATCATATTTCATTTCATGGTGCCAGGATCAAAACTCTTTCTTTCAAATTAAATCTCAAGTAATTTTCTCAAGTATCTGTGTGTATTTAATTTCCAGTAGCTAGTGATCTTTTTCGATTCTCCTCCTTCGCGGTGTTTCCTGCGTGTAGTTTTTAGCGTACTGCAACTGGCTACTACATGATGTTCCTGAGTGTCACATCATTGGTACGACTTATATAAATTGTGTTACGTTGCTGCGAAATCATTGCTGTCCTGTGGAGCTGGGGAAGTTCAAACCCCAGGTCGGAATTCGCTGTTAGTGGTGACAATTTATTTCATCCAGTATTAAAATAATATACTCTTCGTCAGTGTGTAACTCCATTACGGTACACAAATAAACTTACATAAATATTTGGCGCCTTCTTAACATTACATAAAAATTTTGTTCCTTACGTGGGTTCACGAATAGAGCAACAGCCACTACACTAACATTTGAATACTCCAGTTGATGAGTAGACAGCAGCGTATTCATCACAGAATTCTATGTCAATTGGGCGTCCTGTTCCATAAGACATTGACAGATTATGAGTCATGTCGGTTTAACATACAGATTTAATATCACTTGTAGCCGATTTGGTAAAATACTCTTGATTTCAAAAGTCAGCAGCTGCATCTGTACACACAATTGTTTGGTACACACAGCATAGGGTAATACAAAATGTGACACACTATTATATCCATTATTATTAATGTACTGATAAATAGCTTTCAATTCACACACTGGATCAATCCCCACACTCATATTGTTTTTCTTGATTTGCGAACGTTACTTACTGGACTGTACATACTGTTCGGTGCACCACGTAATACTTATCAATAGTGTACGTATACGCGATGTTGTAGAAGCTGATGCGTAGACATAAATCCTTAAACATTCAGTTAAACATAGAATTTTTTTTTTTTCAGGGAAACAAATCTTGGATCCCAGGTTTACTAATTTGGGAATTGACCTGCACCATTGGACATATCCAGGTAACTGATTTCATAAAATTATTAATGCATGCAAAAGTGAAGCTAAGCGTTTTCTTATTTGTAATGTATTACTATATCACTATCGTGGCAACTGCCACAAAATATCTTCAGAACTAATAAACTAAATTTTCAGAATCCCTGCTCTGAGAATACAGAAAGAAAGAGTGTGTTGAAAGAAGATAAAGGACAATCATGAGATTTTGACAGGAATCATCAGAGTACTTTAATATAGCTCGAATGTGTGGTGGTTAGGGAATTTCAAATCTCTAGAATAAGTGCTAGTAAAAGTGGGAAATATGAGAAGGGCAGATTAGTAAGGTGAGGGTATGATAGTTACAGATTTTTGCATTCCTGGGGGTGAATCGTTCTCGTGATAGTCGTGTTCACATTGGCCTCTCACCAGAACGTTTTCCAAAACGTTACTCTGTGACGTCAGTCACGTCTAACGAAGAAAATGCCTGCGTATATTTGCACCGACGACGACGTGGGCACCGTCGCAT
>NQII01000128.1:521731-532010 GCA_002778355.1 Clitarchus hookeri | reverse complement strand
GGGGAGGGGGATTCTTTTAAATACCCTGGGGAACCATAAATCACTAAAGATGTGCAAAAACGTCTATAGCAAAATGTAAAGATGTATAACTTTTAATTATTATTTATTTACGTTTCTTTGCCTGAAATTGTACTATGACTTCAAATTTGTATATTAATCAAAACGTATATTTTTTATAAATAAATTCCGGCCAAAATATGTCTTACACCATACCTTTTATGTCTTTAAGTTATTGTATTCATCGCCCACTGACAGTCGTAACTTTTTTTCTCCCGTAAGTTATTATTATATATATATTTTTTTTAGTTTTGCAAAACTTGGGACTTAAAGGGTTTTTGTAATACATTTCTGTTGCATGTTGCGAATAGAAGTCCGTTGTAAGTACAACTCTAACTAAAAGTTATACATTTTTTGCTTTGTTTGTCATGGTGGCGTTTGATTAGATATAAGTGATTTTCCATTGTTTTTGTATACATTAATTTT
This sequence comes from Clitarchus hookeri, assembly GCA_002778355.1. Classification (NCBI taxonomy): domain Eukaryota; kingdom Metazoa; phylum Arthropoda; class Insecta; order Phasmatodea; family Phasmatidae; genus Clitarchus; species Clitarchus hookeri. The sequence continues at coordinate 531,527 of NQII01000128.1, read as the reverse complement.
TGTACTGATTTCTTGTTCCTATGTGTNGTTTGATTAGATATAAGTGATTTTCCATTGTTTTTGTATACATTAATTTTTGTACTGATTTCTTGTTCCTATGTGTTACGTAAAATGGGGCATTAAAGTCCATAACAGGCACTACTCTTCTCCTATAGCTACTCGAAAATTATGAACACTTAATGNAACAGGCACTACTCTTCTCCTATAGCTACTCGAAAATTATGAACACTTAATGTATTCATGACTTATTATTATCGCGTTTGGTGTGGCTGCTGAGCTGTTCAGTGGTTCATTAGAAAGGGACGAGAAAGAGCTTAAGTTGCATAGGTAACGTTTGAAACAATAACTAGTGGCATATTTCTTTATTATATGAAATAACAGAAGTTAACTTTTACTCTCACCACTTCAGAGATTTAAAACAGCATTGAAGGTTGCGATTGAATAAACGTTGACTTTAATTTTAAAATATAAAGTCAAACAAGTTTTGCAATATTTCTTACTAGCTGCCTGAGACCTACTTTAGAACTGAGAAGAAACTAAATTAGCAATATCCTAGTGGATGCGGCGTAGTTAGAAATGTCATTATTGACAATTTACGTTTAGCTTTCTGAATGTCATAAGTAACAACTTGCAGTCAAACTTTTTAATTCAAAACCACTTCGAAACTAAACATGTACGTTGTTGCTATGAGTGAGAAGTATAAACACCGTGGCGGTAATTAGCTAACATCGGAGACTCGTTCGCTGTGGCGCAGACGGAAACTTTTAATCTCTAAATAGTATAAAACGAAGTCGCTTATCCGCGTCTGTCTGTGTAATCGCTTAGTACTTCCAAACTACTTGTTGGATTTTGATACGGTTTTCAACATAATTTAGAGAAATTTAGTGAGGAAGGCTTTGATGTATAATAAATGTTTATTTAATGTAAGGATTGTAGTAGAGAAATGTCGAACCGTTTGTAATCAAGTAGTAAAAAACTGCTTTTAGGGCGCTTGCATGGCTTGCGCTGACTAAACGATAAGATATACATCGAATTAAAGTACTACAGAATTGTAGATCTCAAAAAGGTCTACAGAAAAGACCACGACAGCATATGTTTATCTTTAAAGGATGAGCAACAGTAACCATTTTCGTCCTTCAAAGCACCGTTGTAAAAAGTAAATTGTTACCGTGCGAAGCCGGGCCGGTCAACTAGTTAAAAATAAATAAGGAGATAATACCTACAAATTGTGAAAGGTTATTCCCAAGGTAGAAATAGAAAGATTGAGAAAGGCAACCCATGGTCCAGTTCAAATAGCAGGAGCGGTAGACACTTCCAAAGTTCGATAAAAAAATNTGCAAAGTTTGATAAAAAAAATTTCATTTGCTGTCATATTCAGGAAACTGCTTCCCTGACAGAAAAAAAAGTCATGGTTACTAATTATTTAAACCTTAATCATTAATAAAATGAATTTCGTATACATGTAACCCACCCCCATCATGGTAAAAGGGGGTGCTGCCTCCTTTATTTCTGCACACATATATGGTACAGGATAAAGTCCCAATTTGTGACTAGAGATTATGAAATACCCCCAAAATTAGTAAAATAAATGTCTTTTGACAAAATTGTCTAACTCTTGCTATTTTCGAGTAATAATTACATGTTTGATTTCACAAAGAAGCGCTACTGCTTGCCAGGTAGGCAACCAGCAACAGCTGTTTGTGCACCACGCCGTAGTGGTGTGTGGACATACGCACAGGTGACTTGTGGCGGAACTGAATCGTAACTTGCCTCGTCTAATGGGCTCTATAAGAGACGCGGAATATTGATGTACGTCATGGTTATCCCCCACGCTCATTATCAGTATGGTAGTTCCCCTCCCTAACAGAGGCGAGGACTGTAGAACAAAAACCCACACTTCACTGCACGTTGCATGCATTCTATTGCAAGTCGACATGGAGAAGTATACGAAGAACTCATAAACGACAGACATGGTTCTTCTTTACGGTGAAATTAAAGGTAATGCATGAGCTGCTGTACGATTGTGCCACGACATGTTTCCAGCGCGGTGGCAACCATATCACGTGGTCTTACACTGCGTGAAACAGGCACGTTTATGGTACAGGGTGGGTTTGGTAACCCGAGGAATGTCTGCAAACCAAACGTGGAAGAAAAAGTATCAAATGCTGTGGAGGAAAACCCGTCCATAAGCATCGCCGCCTTTGGGCACGGGATGAGCGTGGCCCAGTCCACTGTATGGCGCGTTATGCACGAACATCTGCTGAGTGCCTCCACGTGCGAAAGGTACCGGCATTGGGAGCAGCAGATTTTGCTCCCTGACAGTGCACAATAGTTCCTCATTTTACTTCCATTGTATTGTTTACTGTTGAAGCGAGATTCACGAGGGACGGTTATTTTAACAGCAGTAATAACGGTCACGCGTGGGACGACACCAATCCTCAAGCAACCGCCATCACAGCCAACCAGCACAGATTTTCTGTGGACATCTGAGCGGGCATTGTGGGTGATCAGCTCATTGGGCCGTACTTGATGCCGCAACGGTTGACTGGGCACATGTACTGCAATACATTGCCAGATTTCCTAGAGGATGTGCCGCTCGTGGCCCAGCAACGTATGTGGCTTCAACACGACGGTGCCTCTCCACAATCCTCAAGAGCTGTACGTGATCACCTCAAAGTGGAATTTCCAGCACACTGGATTGCAAGAGGTGGGCCTGCTACGTGGCCAGCACGCTCTCCTGACATTAATCCGCTAACTTTTTTATGTGGGGGTTCATAAAGGCTCCGGTGTACGACACACCCATTGTGTTGGAGGAAGATTTGTTATCCAGGGTTATGGCTGCCTATGACAAGGTTCAAGATACACCGGGTGTTTTCGAAAGCGTACGCCAGTATTTCATACGCCNAGGGTTATGGCTGCCTATGACAAGGTTCAAGATACACCGGGTGTTTTCGAAAGCGTACGCCAGTATTTCATACGCCTAATTAATTGTTGCAATGAGGTTGGCGGCCACTATTTTGAACACTTGTGGTAAAGTTGCTTATGTTGTCAAGAAACATTAAACTAGTAGTGCAAGAACTTTCAATTTATTTTCTGATTCCTTTACTCCTAACAGTGAGAAAATCCCACTGAACTGTTTGTTATTCGTGCAACTCACTAATGTAGCACCACACACACAGTTGCGGAAAACTCATTCCACAAAGGCGCGGCGTATAAAAAAAACCATAACTGGTTGCCTAACTGGCAGGCAGTAACACTTGCGAAATCAAACATGTAATTTTTACTCGAAAAAGGCGAGACTAAGACAATTTTTGCAAAAGATNGCCTAACTGGCAGGCAGTAACACTTGCGAAATCAAACATGTAATTTTTACTCGAAAAAGGCGAGACTAAGACAATTTTTGCAAAAGATATTTATGTTGCTCTTTTGCCAGAATTTGATAATCTCTACTCAAAAATAGGAAATTTTCCCTGAAACAGTTTTTTTTGCAGAAATAACGCCTTTCACTACGATGGGTGTGGGTTACATGTACACGACATTCACTTTATTAATGACTACGGTTTAAATCATTAGTAACCATTAAACAATTACTTTTTTTTTCTTTCCTGCAAGCAATCTCCTACATATGACAATAAATGATAATCTGTTTTCTCAAACTTTGGAAGCGTCTACCGCTCTTGCTATTTGACATGGGCCATGGGTTGCCTTTCTCAATCTTTCTTTTCCACCTCAGGAATAACCTATCACAATTTGTCGGTATGTTGTAGATACACGTTGTACATGATACATATAGAGAGGCCCTGCTCCTATGCCGCATGTATAACCAGCTGAAGCCAGGGGGTGGTGCTTATTCGTTGACGTAGTGCAGGAAGAATACCCGGCGAGAGGAAAATGTCGTTCGACGTGCACGGAAAACCTATAAACGTATCACGTCGTTTCGCCGAAACCGCTCATCCAGACGGTTTCATATTTTGGGGATTGGTGCGCAGTTTCTTCCTAGCCGTCACACATTACGGACTGGTCACTTTTTAGAAATAATGTAAAACTGTTTAAGAAAAAAATATTTACTACAAACATGCGCAAAATTCAGGAAAATTTGCAGCGTAAATTTTAAGAAGCGTTGGAAGTTTTTTGTTTAAGGAAATAAATGGGGGGATGAAAACGTATGAAATGTATAGAATATAAATTAATTTTACGGCAAGGTTGCAGAATAGTTGTGAGTGGCCTGGTTATCAGATAGTGGACTGGTAAGTTTAAAGGATTTTATGGTCAGCGTGAATTATCAGGCATCGAGTTTACACAGTACATCAGACTCGTTATATNAGGGTTATGGCTGCCTATGACAAGGTTCAAGATACACCGGGTGTTTTCGAAAGCGTACGCCAGTATTTCATACGCCGAATTAATTGTTGCAATGAGGTTGGCGGCCACTTTTTTGAACACTTGTGGTAAAGTTGCTTCTGTTGTCAAGAAACATTAAACTAGTAGTGCAAGAACTTTCAATTTATTTTCTGATTCCTTTACTCCTAACAGTGAGAAAATCCCACTGAACTGTTTGTTATTCGTGCAACTCACTAATGTAGCACCACACACTCAGTTGCGGAAAACTCATTCCACAAAGGCGCGGCGTATAAAAAAAACCATAACTGGTTGTCTAACTGGCAGGCAGTAACACTTGCGAAATCAAACATGTAATTTTTACTCGAAAAAGGCGAGACTAAGACAATTTTTGCAAAAGATATTTATGTTGCTCTTTTGCCAGCATTTGATAATCTCTACTCAAAAATAGGAAATTTTCCCTGAAACAGTTTTTTTTTGCAGAAATAACGCCTTTCACTACGATGGGTGTGGGTTACATGTACACGAAATTCACTTTATTAATGACTACGGTTTAAATCATTAGTAACCATTAAACAATTACTTTTTTTTCTTTCCTGCAAGCAATCTCCTACATATGACAATAAATGATAATCTGTTTTCTCAAACTTTGGAAGCGTCTACCGCTCTTGCTATTTGACATGGGCCATGGGTTGCCTTTCTCAATCTTTCTTTTCCACCTCAGGAATAACCTATCACAATTTGTCGGTATGTTGTAGATACACGTTGTACATGATACATATAGAGAGGCCCTGCTCCTATGCCGCATGTATAACCAGCTGAAGCCAGGGGGTGGTGCTTATTCGTTGACGTAGTGCAGGAAGAATACCCGGCGAGAGGAAAATGTCGTTCGACGTGCACGGAAAACCTATAAACGTATCACGTCGTTTCGCCGAAACCGCTCATNCTTATCACGTCGTTTCGCAGAAACCGCTCATCCAGACGGTTTCATATTTTGGGGATTGGTGCGCAGTTTATTCCTAGACGTCACGCATCACGGACTGGTCACTTTTTAGAAATAATGTAAAACTGTTTAAGAAAAAAATATTTACTACAAACATGCGCAAAATTCAGGAAAATTTGCAGCGTAAATTTCAAGAAGCGTTGGAAGTTTTTTGTTTAAGGAAATAAATGGGGGGATGAAAACGTATGAAATGTATAGAATAGAAATTAATTTTACGGCAAGGTTGCAGAATAGTTGTGAGTGGCCTGGTTATCAGATAGTGGACTCGTAAGTTTAAAGGATTTTATGGTCAGCGTGAATTATCAGGCATCGAGTTTACACAGTACATCAGACTCGTTATATATTTTCATAGATAGGCGTATACGAAAGAAANTATTTTCATAGATAGGCGTATACGAAAGAAAGTTAATGCTAGATCCCTCTTTCTGTTCCTAAATTACCAGCCTAACAATACTAACTACACTATAGCAATCAGTTGGCGAGGGTTAGATTCTCTACAGGGACATTAATTTAAAACATCGTCTAACGACTGTACAGTTACGTCTAGCTGTAACGTAAAGTTACAAGCACTCGTTTTNGACATTAATTTAAAACATCGTCTAACGACTGTACAGTTACGTCTAGCTGTAACGTAAAGTTACAAGCACTCGTTTTGACAGCTGCAAAGTTTTTAGTGTTTAAATGCAATAAAGTGACTGTTTTATTTATCCTTCTAACTATAACAAAATTTATAATAAAATTGTAATATGAAATATACATATACANAAAGTGACTGTTTTATTTATCCTTCTAACTATAACAAAATTTATAATAAAATTGTAATATGAAATATACATATACATATACAAATATAAGATCAGTTGGCTTCTACAGCGAATAAAGTAATTGAAAAATGAAATAACTCTCAAGCAAATTATATGAAATGACATTTCATCGTAATATAAAAAATCGGTTTAGTAAAAAATTAAGTTAATAAAAGTATTGATAAGTGGAAAATTATCACTCAGTTAATTGATAATCGTAAAGATAAATTTCACATAATAATTTGTAACTGTGACACAGTAAATCAATAAACCAATGGTAATGAAAAAAAAAATTTTAGCTGTGAAAAAAATTAATTATCCATGTGCTCTAACATTAATGAGTTCAAAGTAATTACAGAGACGCTAAATTANAATGAGTTCAAAGTAATTACAGAGACGCTAAATTATACGTTTAGAAATGTTCAGTAACATTTAGAGTCAATCTTATAGCGTAGATTTGAAAAAAATAATATTTTGTTATTATTTTTTTTTAGTGAGATGTTTACTGGTTACTACNTATACGTTTAGAAATGTTCAGTAACATTTAGAGTCAATCTTATAGCGTAGATTTGAAAAAAATAATATTTTGTTATTTTTTTTTTTAGTGAGATGTTTACTGGTTACTACAAAAAATGCGTTCACTTCTCTTTCGATAAATATTTAAGACGTGGCTATAAGTGAAGTAGCTTATAATTAAATTTTACTTTCCTATGGAATGTCGGGGGCCGTGGAGGTGTCGTGATTAGATTCCCGGCGGGGTCGTTCCCGGATTTTGCCCGTGGGAATCGTGCGTGGCGATGCCGCTGGTAGGCGGGTTTTCTCGGGGATCTCCCGTTTATCCCGCCCTTTCATTCCGGCTTTGCTCCACACTCACCACGCTTCACGGTGTTAAGAGCAGCCCAGATCTCTTCACTCACTTCACTCGCACTACAGAATGCCTCATTCTCATTTTTTTTTTGTTCCAGCTATTACTGCAGCAGTACCATTGATGCAGGCACCGCACGGAATCATCAAGCTTGCGGGGACCTTGGCGGAAACTTCCTTCCTACTGGCAATGCACTCTCCTCTGTTCCTCTTTCAAGCCTTGTTCTTCCTCGAACTGGCTTCGCCCCCACCTCGACTAGGGCCTCTCCAGATGTTTACTACAAACAACCTCCTTGGTCTCACCCCTTCCTGGCTGCACACTCGGCTTGGTCGAGTAGTAGGGCAGTCATATGTAAACTGCGGCGCGCGAGTTTGACTTGAGACGGCCGCAGCAACTTTACAAATAGTATTGAAGATCGCCCTTGAACATTACTAAAGTGGCCCGATAAACATTTCACAAACAACAGACTGCAAGGATGCGTTAATGTTCTGTATTATTTTCCAGATGTGATAATACTGCATGACAGAATAACTATGGAAACTTATAGTAACAAAGCATACGTATTCCTTGGACCTTCCCAGTATTGGTATTCGCGTTTTCGAGCAAAGTGGCTGACATCTAGTGGCTTAAATATGTACATATATAGAGGGTATCAACCATATTTGCTGATAAGTTTACATGCAGTGAAATAAAATGCAATGTTTATGAACACGGACGATTTCTAGCTGGCACGTGGAAATATTTTTTCTCATAAATTAGGTAACGTACTCGAACAAATATAATTCAGTAAACCTAAATATAAATTATAATAAATTAAAATTTAAATTTAATGGGATAACAAATAAACTTCAAAAAATCTCGATATTAAACAAGTAAAAAGTGACAAAAATATTGGTTCGCCTGCCATCCCAGCCGACAAACAACTGATTCATCAACATCCTTCGTTGATTTGGAAAACAGATAACATGCAAACACAATTTTAATGAATAATACTACAACATAATCCGTAAGTGCAAAAATTAAGCTCTCAGATTTTTTTGCCATCTTCCGAAAACATGCGATTCTTAAAAATTACCGAGTTACATATGTATCTGCCAATGAAGCACGTATTTCTTAATACTCTCTGATGAATACTGACGTCCCTATACTCAGTAAAGACCCTCATTAGTTTAATTTTCACTTTTCTGAACAATATCGCACTCCATAAAATGTGACAATAATATCCAAACATTCCACAAACGAAACGTATAAAAAACATATAAAATCCCTGACATGAACCATTAGTTCATGCAATGCAACTATACCCTCAAACATTCCAGTTTATTGGCCAAATATATATACAAACAAACACAACATTCATATTTTGGAATATTCAATGTAATTGTTTTCTCGTTATACCCTCTATACCAGACATTTTCATTAATACAGCCCTGTTCTCTGGAGGCATCGAGAACGAGAATAGGAACAATGAGATTGTTTGGGGGAAGATATTTAGGCGGCTCTTAAGATCGAGGTCTTGAGAGCCGATGAGGGTGAAGCGAGGTGTGGAAGGAGAAGCCCCGGAATGAAGGGGCGGGGAAACGGGAGATCCCCGAGAAAACCCGTCGACCAGCGGCATCGTCCGGCACGATTCCCACATGCGAAACAGGAACAGTGAACGCATGTGACATAAAGGCAAGCCGTAAATGATCACACATGGACACGAGTATCTCGGACCCTGTAACTCACTCAACAATAAAAGTTAACAGCGTGCTGAACTTAGCGCCACGGATGTCCCTTACAGCCGCAGGTAAATCCCGCGGGCCACGATTCAATGTTCCGTACAAGCCCCTGCGCAAGCTTCTAGGAGACATGCCATCCGAGTCTGCATGCAAGCAGCAATTAAATATTGCTTGCTCAAAATATTCTACGCAATAACATGTCACGCGTTACTTTATTGGGCAAATTTGTTTGGATTTTACTTCGGTAAGTGTAGTTCCAGGACGGAATGCATTCATACAGGGCCTGTGACTCATAGCTACACGGAGCCAAGTTATTGTGTTGTGGTATAAGCTGTTCAAGGTGCAATGAGCACTTTTGAAAGCCCTGCTCAAGACCTTCTTGTATGCACGTTGTGTATTCTTCCACCGTATGTAAAATTAACATTGCAATGGGCCTCATCACTTTATCCATGGTTCGGTCAGGTGAAACTCTGAAACTAATTGAAAAGTAAATATTTTAGAAATGCGTTTATTTTTACACTTTAGTGCATTAAAAACAAAAAGAGAAACCAAAAGAAATAATTTAAGTTATCATAAAATGTTGTCTAACACTCTTTATTCCACTTTATGATGTGGAACTGTTTTCCATCCATCGTTACCAACTTAATGGACGCATGCACTCAGTGCGTCTGTTAAACTACGGTATATGCAGGCAGGGGTGGTGACTTTTCTCTATGGTTGATTTCAAAAGTGCTCACTTTATCGTGAACAGCCTTTAGTTGGAAATGTTTGTGTCAAACACGACGTTCATCGTAATTTTCACATGACTCTGCTATAGCATCAATCGAACACATTTTCGTTTAGTTTTTATTTGCTATTTACTGTACTACGGAATGTTCCATGGAACAACACACATCAGGGGCTATGCAAGCTTGCACGGAATCTTCCAAGCGATCTTCCATCGTAGCACACGGGCCTACGACGACAAAAGACATGCCGTCAACGCCGAATCCTGGTGCGATACGGCGGAATTCAATGCAAGATGGCCGACGCACGTGTAAGCATCTCCCTGCTCCCCCCCCCCCAA